>JAVTVY010049489.1:0-22886 GCA_036873755.1 Hanleya hanleyi
TCAACATTATCTAGCATGAGAGTGACACGAAATTTTAAGGCAGACTGGAAGATAAATCGACCATGGCTTGACTTCAGAGACCATGCTATGTTTTGTAGGTTATGTGAACAATACGACAAAAGTAAAGGGCGATTGAGGAATTCTTTTGTGACTGGTTCAACAAACCTCAGAAATAGTTCCATAAAGGATAATGAAAAGTGCCAAGCCCATTTGCGCAGTTGTGAAGCAAAACAGGCTGCATGTGAACCTGAAACTACCCCTCTCATGAACTTTCATTTATTGATCATTATAATTACATAAAAGCATAATAACATCACTTTGTCTTACACCAACTTTTGTCCTGACAAAGACAAAAATGTCCTGCAACTTTTTTCATGAGCAGGACAATTGTCCTGCTGAGGATTTTGAATATTTCTACCTCCGCTTCATATTACACCGTTTTGAGCCTCTGTGAGAATGCTTTTGTCATTTTTTTATTCTATTTTGGTCTGATCTTTTGAAGACACTGGAAAATAATATGGACCAATCACATAAATATTTCCACAAGCAACACAACAAACCAATGGGAGGCTTGCACCATAGGACCAGAACATAAACTGTAAGTGCTAGTTCTGTCAGTTCATTGGTTAACTGGGACAAATATTGACAAACAGGAAGTGGCAATCACATAATCTGATTGGATAATTGATATTGTGCAAGTCACCCATTGAAGAAGTGGTTTAATTACAGGCACTCTCACAATAGTGTTGTATCAGTTCAATATCTCATTAACTGACTGTAGCACTGACTAAGGATAATGCTCTTTGAGTAAAAAATACAGGTGGTCATGGAATTCCTGTTACAGATCTACAGTCCTTGCGTTTGGAGGCGAGCGATCGCTCTCGTGCGCCATCGCTCACCTAAATCATATCCAAGGTACACTGTTTTTCACGCACCTAGATTCAGCAGAATAAATATAGAAATAAGTAGGCTGTGTCTGCTAACGGCATTATTATTAAATGAACACAGACAGTTGGTGTTAATTTTACAAACTCTTCCACACTGAAAATCACTGTGAGAATGAACTGAAATGCATTTAATAAATTTTAATCAGCAACGATCGCCGTCAATTCCAGCCCGGCCATAATTTCTTCGCTTGTTTGACAATCGGTAGTCTCCTGCACAAGCTACTCCTAGCATGGGATCGTGCAATATTTGCCACGTGTGCGGAGAGCTGACAACAATGGCAGTAACTGTAGAAAATCTTCCTTGAAGCAGTTGAAGCAGTAGACGAAGTTTTCTAAGAAAGGTAGTTGATTTGCACATCATTATCAGCACACAGAGCCTGTAGTCAGTAGGATGTCAATACTCTTGGGCAATATTGAACTGGGACTCTTCTGATCATTTGCCAACCATGAATTCTTCTCGTTCACTTAAAAATACTATCAGCTGGTTATTTTCGAGAACCACCACGGACACTGCTCTTCGCGCATATACTATGCAATGATGATTGGTTCCGACTATTATAATGCAGAACTGTGGCTCTGATATTGAGAATAGAATCAAGTAACTTTTCTCTTCGTTTATTTTAAACCATTATATGTCGAAGAACTATAAATGTGGCAATTGTTTTAGCCTCTGACAATTTGAGATATTCCTCATGTAAATGGCTACCATTTCTCATTTTTGTAATAATGACACAACCGTTCAAGCCCCTTAGTGAGCTTGAATTAAATGCTGTATCTACTGGTACCCACTGGTGACTGTTGAAATTCTTCATCACTTTTGATATCACTTGTTTAAATTGAAATAGAATAATTTATTTTCATTAATTTTTCGTTTGATAATAAATCGAAAAAAAAAGAAGATTTAATCAGAAATATAATATGGTAGGTTAAACAACTAAAACAAAATCACTCTCCTCGTGAAATTTAGGAGAGCGATTTTCAGCTCTCGTATTAGCTCTCCTCGGTTAATTTAGGTACACTTTTTTTAGCTCACCATCTTTTTACAAAAGACAAGGACTGGATCTATAATATTAGAATAGCAAATAGCCTTAGCAAACATTGAATAGAAAGAGTGCAGAACTCAAACAGAACCGATTAACACCGATTTAAGTCCAGTCAGATTCACTACTAATGAACTCACCATGTGCTTCTGAAGTTTTTGCCTCACTTTCTAAGAAGTCACCTGCTATTTTTGTAAACAACTCCTCTGAAAAATAAAGAATGAAAATCTTATTTACATGTGTATACAGGTGTTCCAATACACTTATGTGAAGCACTGATGTATCTTTAATTTCAGCAAGCAATTGGACACCCCCAGCTTTTATGACATAATTTCAACTTTATACAAGATATGTATGTAACATTGTAACATAAAGCTACATGTAGAAGCCCCTGCTATGTGGCATAATTTTGTAATTGGCTCCTTACAGATGTTTAAAACAGAACTTATTTAACTTACTATTCCTGAACATGCTGTATAACTCCAGAATACGAAATACCTTCAGATTCAACATTTTGCAAGATCATGCAGATCATATACAAGAACATTCTCTTATTGCCAGAGTTTGTAACCTCCTGCATCCAGTATATCTTATAACCGAATTAACAAGTTTTATGCAAAATTATTACACAATAACACACAGTGCAATGTCTTATTTAGCTGTCATGCTGAGCCCAGTCCACTGCATTTACAAGTAGACGATATTGATTGGCCAAGAGACATGCGCACAAAAGTTGCGCACTGCCATTTCAACCCCAGTGCAATCAGAGGGTATATCTGACAGTAGGAGGTATACAATCAGAGGGTATATCTGACAGTAGGAGGTATACAATCTGATGCCAAGAGAATAATACAAGAAATACAAACACTGTATTTAGCCTTTTCAGCAAGTTCTAGATATATCCAATTTTATGTGTACGGTGCATGTTTCTGCACATGTACCAAAACCTGGATATTTGAATGAATGCTGCCATTTTATAGTGCTGTCCCATTGAAATATCATGCCGTAGGCAGACATGACACCCCACTCACATTACACTGAGACCGAGCGAACCAGCGTAAGCGAGGAAGCAACAACTTCCATTCTTCAAGTCTTTGGTATGACCCGGCCTGAGATTGAACCCAGTACCTACTGCTTACAAGGCCAGCTCCAGTGTAGATCGGCATGTGAAGATATGCATCTTGAAGGTCTAACTGACATCATCCGATCTTCCTGAACTAAAGCCACCCAAACGGAACGGAACTACTTCATGTGGAAATAGGCAGTGAGGTCAAAAAGTTTTTGTTGAGACAACGAAGGCTGATAATCATACGCATCCTTGAAGTAGTGTTCTTGTGTTTGTTGAGATATGGGGTAAAGCTTAACTTGAGGACTGGTCTTGTCAGCGGGAAAATATCTCACTAGGGAAGAAAAAACTCACCAATATTCTCCCCAGTTTTACTGGATGTCTCAAACACTACTGCATCAATCTCTGAAATTAAATAGTGAAAAGTCAATGAGAGGTCTATTGTTATGTGATGCCACCCAGTGCATTCTCTTCTAAACCCCAAAAGTATAAAGGTATATAGATTATTAACATTCATTTTTTGTTCCGTTAAATTTTAATGAACAATGTGTACCGTAATGTGTAATTTTCTCATTATCAAACTTCAGAGAGATTGTATGCAAAAACAATTTTATACATGAATACAAGAAATAGAGCATCCACAAAAATTGCTCCATGTCTTTCGAATGAAGGCAAGAACAATCTCGGGTTCTGGGTAAAAGATATCCGGATAAAGGTAGATTCCATGATAACCTGGTCCACTTTCCATCACATTATCCGTCCAACCGAAAAATGACATTCATAACTTTAAAAATATCAAAAAACTAACTCTGTGTCTTGTACAGGGTTTGCTAACCCACCAATGTTGTGTAATGTATGTAGGCCCTATATGTGAATATAAACAGTTTTATATTGTATGTACATTTCTTATCTGCAGTTACTAATGTCATATTTCCGTCAAACTTTTTTACAATATTCACCACAAATCAAATGTCAATTAAATGATTCAATTAAACATTTACAGTGGTACTAGCCCAACCTTATCAAGATATATATACCATTGCCAGTGTATTAAATACCAAAGTTTGAAAATGTAACTGATGGCATTTCCGTCGCAACTCCAATGATGGAAATGACATTAGAAATTTTTGAAAAAACCCCAGTATTACAGCACGAGTGATATGATACACTGACAATGATAAAGGTACATCAATATGATTTGCCTAATTCTACTGAGCATATGCAAGTGCATGTTTTATAAGAAACTTCTTGTACATATACAAAATAAATTTTGATGGAAAAATGACATACATAACACAAATGTTACTAATGACATTTGTATTTTGTCCTGCTATTACTAATAAAAACTGTACAATGAATTCATATGGGGGACCTGTTTATTTTCATCTTATGCAATTCACTGACACCTTTTAGATAGTAAGGTACAAGGCACATTGTTAGTTTACGATATTTGTAAGGTTATAGGTGTTACTAATGTCATATTCCATCAAGGATTGACGGAAACGGAAGTTAGTGGACTAGGTTATCATGGAATCTGCCAAGACATAGTTTTCCTTGACCACTAGAACATGGAGATGAAAACCACCAACACAAGAAGATATCCTTCACAGCGATTTTTCACAGGGAGCCTTCATGAGCTATTCATCACTGTACCTCCTAACCATTAGTGAAGATGTCAAAAAGGTATGAGCTCACCATCTGCATAATCTGTGGCTGTATGGTAATCTACCTTCCTGTGACTCCGGTCTCCCACAATTAAATCCTTCTTAGTACCACATAAATAGATCTTACAGTCCTGGGCACAAATAAACAGAAGATCTCACTTAACCTAGAATAATGTAATTTGCCAGCATTTAATATGGGGTCCAGGACAGGAGCCCTTAAGGACAGGAGCCCTTAAGGACAGGAGCCCAATAGAACAGGAGTCCTTAAGGACAGAAGCCCATATGGACACGAGCTCAATGGGCTTATTCCAAAAGTGGGCATGAGCTCACAACCATGACAACTATATATTTTGATTGGGAAATATCCAATTATTACATGAAAAGGGAAATTTTAACAAATAAATAAATTTCAGGAAAAACATTCTTTTTTAATAGTTCTTTCATTTTCAAATTTTGCAAAGTCTGAACATGTTGGACAGTCTATTTTCATATTTTTCTTAAAGAAATAAGATAAAATCCTGAAGAAATGTGCTTTCAACAAATATATACATTGCTATAGTCATACTTTTAGCTGTATCATATGAAGACAAATTCTAGAGGGTGTATAAATAATTCACCAATCAAAATATATAGTTGTGGGCTGAGGGCTCGTATCCACTTTTGGAATAAGTCCATAAGGGCTCCTGTCCCAGGGGCTTCTGTCCTATTGGGTTCCTGCCCTTATTATCATACTGATACTGTGTTTAAAATATAAATAGGGCTTAATGAATGGACTGCTTGCCTGAGAGAGCCTAAAATTGAAATGACTAAGTCTTTGTTTCCCTCTACCTGTCTACCATCGTAAGTAACAACACTGAAATGTCTCCTCGTTCACAAGGATGTGGTGTTATGGTGAACAGATGGACTGGGTGCCTGATAGTTTATGAAAACTTCATTTAAGGAGACCCAAATGGGTTACATGTACCTGAATATACATAACAAAAACTGGTTACTACATGTATGTCATCTATGTACACATTACCATTAGGACATGTGTTATACCATAACTTAGATGAATGGGTTACCATGAATAATGTTACATCAAACCCCTGATTTTGAATACAAATTGTAAGGTCAAACTGGAGCCGAGGACATCCTACTCCTGAGAGTTGCCAGGTCAATTACATGAGTATTTTAAGTGTTCAGGTGGATGACCTATGGCCCTATAGTAAGGGTTGATTGTTTAGTTGTCTGTTATATCGGTACAACCCTGACCATTAATACCAAATTCAAGAACATCAACAACACTAAATTTGCAGAAAAATCTGCTTGATATATATAACAATTACAAGTACATACCTCCTCATTTTGTTTGAGTTCATTTATCCAGAACTTGGCCCTGTCAAAGCTGGCCGCATCTGACAGGTCATAGCACACAATGGCTGCCCTCGCTCCACGATAATAGATCCTACTCATGGCCTCATAACGCTCACTTCCTGCCGTGTCCTACCAAGGGTATCAATCAGGTACTTCAGTTGGCAGCATATTAATGGCATTAGTTAGTATAAAGATATTGATACGGCCATTATAATAAGCACATACAATATGGAAGAGTAGATATGGATGGGAGAACACCCTGTAACACTGGAAGGACCAAAGTTCAAACAGGTCTCCACAAGGGCTTAACAACCAGGGTGTTGCTACCCACGGTGCGTGTGGTGCGAACGCACCCCCATTTTCGCCCGTAGATTGGAAATACGAAAATTATGTGAGATATCAAATCCCAGTTCAGCATTGAAATTTGATAAAATGCAGGAAATCAAGCGTAAAACTCCCAACAAATTCCGGCAAATTGGGGCTTATTACATCATTGTTTCGATTTGTCTTTGATTCACTGATTGAGAAAAACATAATTGTTTTGATTTGTCATTGATTGAGAAGAGATTTGCGAAGAGATGGCAGAAAGACAATTGTACAAACCCTTTGAGCCGCTGGTCATTCTATTAGATGGACGTAGATTTTATTATATTATCAAGATGTGCTTTCTGTTCTCAGTAATTATGGATCATCGTGTTATGTACGATGATCCATCGTCATCGTTATGTACGATATATTATACATTTAATCATATCATCAAGAGGTGCTCTAGCCATAAATGTTATATATAACTTGTGCTGTGTATATATGTTCTATTGTCATTGTGTGACTATGTGCAGCGCTATACAATAAAAAAAGAATTATGCGAATATGTGTCAAATTTTGTTGTCCAAGTTTTATTTATTTATGAAAAAACCAACTTTGAAAAAAAAATTATGTGGGAAAATGTTCAAGTTTTAGTTTTGAAAAAAATATTCAACTTTGACAATATTTGGTGGGGCAAATGTCCAGATATTCAAATGTCCAGTGGGGCAAAAGTCCATGGGGCAAATGTCCAGTGGGGCAAATGTGCTGGATTCGTATTCAACAGGCCATCATCTATTCATGTGGTTTGTGAGCGTACTATTTAAGTTGGGGTTGCAGTATGTATCTAAAATCAAACATTATCACCGCGAGCGCACCACGTGAGGTAGTTTGTTATAGGTGAAAAGGAACTGATTCAGCCTGTAGGGCAATGCTCATACCCCGAATGTATCGGATTACGGGATAGGCTAGCCCTGCGATTGGTTGATATTCAGATATTAAAGAGTGCTGGTGGTTGAATATCGGCGGGTCCCAAATATTGCTGTAAATTTCAGGCAAATGCTTCGCGTAATTAATGCGCGCTGGCAATATTTACGGTCAGTTAAATTCCAGTATTGTCTTCAACGTGGAACTAGTAAAATCAGTCACCCCCGGTCGGCCTTGTTTCATTGAAATTGGTACTGGATAACACCATGTTTTCATACCGTCTAAGTGATCACCGACATATTGTAATGAAACACATTTTCCAGAAATTATTTGTCTGATGTCAGTGAAGTAGAGATCTTTTAATGAAAGCATGTCATTTAACATTGCGAGGGATAGGGAAAATAATTACACCTACAGGCCTGTTTTTTATGTTAAACCAGAAAGTCAAACGAAGTCCGACTTATACAAGGTGTGATTTTTTTTCAATATCGATGCGTGCTTATGCGAAGCAAAAGAGAAAATAGAACCTTAAATCTACATAAATAATGTTCAGATTTATTTCCGGGAAATGCGTAGAAGGCATCTCCGGCAACCTAGGACCCCGGAGACCCTCGCCTGTTGGTCTGACAGGATTCGCTTTTTTAGCTTTGTGTAAATCAATCATACCGGTACGCATATTGGTTCTGATGTTCCATGACGTAAAAGTCATCATTTTATATGTATTAAAATTAAATATAGTAGAAAGTCAAATGGATTCAGGCATGAGGTGTGATTTTTTTTTCAACATCGATGTGTGCTTATAAATGTGAAAATAGAACTATAAATCTGCATACATTATGTTCAGATTTATATCCGGGAAAACGCTTAAAATGCATATCCGGATATCTAGGACCTCCGAGTCGACCCTCGCCTGTTGTTGGGCTGTGATAGTTGACCCCCCTCTCCTTATGAACTTTTGCTAGATCCGCCCTTGGAAATTGAAAACATTTGCAACCCCCCTTTTGAAAATCCTAGTGACGCTCCTGAACAATGACCATTCATTTCATGCCCCGCTGATTCAACACCTTACACTCTGCAGTCCCGGGTAGTACATGTCACAGCTCTATTACACGAGAAGATTAGTAGGTATGGAGTTATTCCAATTTAAATCCTCGTCAAAAAATGAGCATCTATAGAACCTATTCAGAAGTTTATTTTTCAAGAAGTTCCAAGTTTTCCATTAAATTGTTAACTTTGTGAAGTAGAATCACCCTTCAATAAAACATGTGTCACAGTTTTTCAAAATTTGACCCAGATCATTTTCTGTAGAATTTAATTTTTTTTTCTTCTTTTTTTCAGTTGAACAAAATTGAACAAAACAACAGAAACCTGTGGCACAGCATTTTTCTTTACCTAGTTCACAATAAACATGCCAAATATTGAACTCCCATGACGGCAAACATGTATTCACCAAAATAATCTGACTGACTCACATGGACAAAGAATCGATATCATGTTACAGAAATGTGAAATTAAAAAAAATTTTGGCCACATGATCCCAAATGTGGGTTACCATGGTCACAAGCCCTTATCTGGCAGTGAGTAGGAGAACCTGATTTACATAAGTATGGTATCTGATTTCAAGATAACGGAAAAAGCTTACATTGATACAAATTTTGGCGTATCATAGAAATATTCATGCAGGATGACAAATTGTATACTCCCCCATATATAAAATATCTATAGGAAGACGGTGAGAAGTACTACCGGACTACATGTACCAGCTGTTTAATCACTTGGGCCTGTACAGCTAAATCTGACTACTTCCCTACATACCAGCTGTTTAATCACTTGGGCCTGTACAGCTAAATCTGACTACTTCCCTACATACCAGCTGTTTAATCACTTGGGCCTGTACAGCTAAATCTGACTACTTCCCTACATACCAGCTGTTTAATCAATTGAGCCTGTACAGCTAAATCTGACTACTTCCCTATATACCAGCTGTTTAATCACTTGGGCCTGTACAGCTAAATCTGACTACTTCCCCACATACCAGCTGTTTAATCACTTGGGCCTGTACAGCTAAATCTGACTTTTGAAATGTCTACATAAGATTATATCCAATTCATTAAGGTTATTTTCACTGATAGATGAATGATTAGTCATCACGATACATGTACATACATACACCATATCATGCACCAGGATTTATTTTTCATCAGAAAACAGTTTGTAGCAAAATCAAGATCACATGTATGGGCATTATCTCAGTAAAAGCTATTTAAATGTATATCATTTATGTTGCTTATTACTGATAAGACATTTGAGACCATTCAAGATATTAAATCAGAGCTGAGTGAATACAGAAATTGGAGAGAGTAAATTTGGACATAAATTAAAAACATTGTGGGATAGAAAAGAATGTTGTTTATCCAATCTAGTCCACTGGTACTATAAGGAATTTGTAGAAAAAAATAAACAGAGCTAAAAAAAAATAAAAAAAATCAGTCCATGGTATTGTTTGTGGGAAATCAATTTTTTCCCCCCCAACTTATTTGGTATAACAAAGTTACCTCCCTTGGACCTCGTGTCTGCAGCAACAACAACAGCGACAAACTTAACACAAACATTCAAAGATAATTATCATACAACGCTTGCAAGAGTCGCTATAAAATCCTTACATCACCGGGCGACCTCCGGAGAAGATCTAGCAGCTGTCAAGGATGGGGAATCTTGAACTCACACTTCAACTTTACGTCCCTCGCCGTCGAGTTTCAGAAAAAAAAAATCCCGCCACATGGAGTTAAATTCACCTCGGGTCCCGGTAATTTCTTGATGCTCATTGGCTAACGACTTTTGATTATGCGAAATCATTGAATCAGCAATTCCCGGCTCCAAAAACTGGAGGCATACGTCGAGGTGGAATCCAGAAGAACTCGCGGAGACGGAAATTATTTTCAGAATTGGAAATCCCCAAACCTACTAAGCCAGACTGTCGGAGGATCGGCGATGGTTTTCATCTCATTGAAATGATTTGCACCATTCGTGGATTGAGTTTTCGTCAAAGATATCGAGTATTTCTTGTCCAAAATGTAACCTTTTGAGTTTTTTACTGTCAGTATTCAGTTTTTTACTAATGTTTACAGCAGAATAACGGTGGTAAAATGTGACGTCTATGCTCAGTATTAACAAATGCACTAATTTATGGCTGTTTTAGACTTCAATCCTTCTTGTCTCTCATTGGCTTGAAGACTTGTACCTAGTCCTTAGACCCGCGGATGGGACTACCAGTGTCTACCATCTTGCATCACTGATTGGTTGGACTCATTTTACTCTGACTCAACACCTCACACTGAAACCTCACAATATCACCACATATCAAGAGCAATATTACACCCAGCACTCCATTAAAGTAACTCCAGATAGCGAAGTTATTTGGCTATTTTTTTTTATGGATTAACCCAACTAACGTCAGTGGTCCAGATCTGGACTAATGATGTCACTCGGCCAGCCAGTTCAGCCAGTCAGTGATGACAAGATGGCTAATCAGCAGTATGTCCTCAGATTTCTGTGAGTCTAGAAGCAAGGTACAAGTCTAAAATGAATAGGTAAAATCTTGATAAAGGGAGATTACCCAAATTCCCAGCACCACCGTCTTCTTGTTAATGGTAATTTTCTTAGCTCCAAAAGCAGCGCCTATTGTCTGTAGGAAAAACAAAAGTTCTATCAGTCTTAGTTAATGCTGGTCATCGCATCATGCACAAATACAATACAGAAAATGTACATAGGTACTCATATTCCCATTTGACAGTATATATCATGATCAAATACAGTGAATATATCAGGCTTTACAGTTTAACCCTACCTGGCCTTGGGGGGGGGGGGCACTTTCCGCCCCCGCTGTTGGTTTTTTGCTTGTATCTCCGAACGACAAAAAATGGAGAGCTGAAACATTCGTGACAATATAGGGTATCGTATTGGGGTCATTTTGAGCCTATTTGCATAACCCCACGAGCAGAGGATCATGGGTAAATTCAAAATGGCGGCCATGTGGGGTACCAGAAAAAGTTATGCTTTCATCATATTTCTTCAAAATTTTTGCTTTTATCTACGAAAAAGTGGGTAAAACTTATTTTATTTCATATCAGATTATTATATACTAAGTTATCATGCAGTTTTTGCGAAGAAAAAACAAAAATAAAAAAAATCGACGATTTTGACCGAAAATCGTCCAAAAATGCTCTTTTTGAAAATGACGTCACAGTGACGTCATCATGGTGGCCATCTTGGATTTTTTTACATTTTCTGGTAGAGCTTGACCCAAAGATGTAGTGTGGTAAGTTTCAGCCCTCTAGCCTTAGCGATAGCGAAAATATATAGGCACTTTCCGCCCCCAGGCTGCGATACACCCCAAATCGCCCAGGCCAGATAGGGTTAAGTCAGTCACAGCATACCTACTCTAGAAGTGCTTGTAAAAGAAGAAATGGGTATATTTCTTCTTTGTAAAATCAATTGAATACAGGTCATACAGGTCAATTGATAAATAGTTTGCATCTGTGAGAGTGCTGCAGAATGAATGGTTTCAATGAATCCAACATAAACTTCCTGTACCGTACAAGAATTAAATGACCAGATTGAAGAGCAAAATTTATTGTACATGTAGGAGTGGAATGATGAAAAGTTCATGCATGTGTGAGACTGGATCACTTTAATAATGCAAATAGACTGACAGTGGGTAAGAAGTCTGTGTTTCATGTTTCACTCTTACAGTATCCCACATGTATACACATGTAGGCAATATTTTAGCTCCACTACCAAAATACATGCAGCGTGCAGTCAGGCAAAATTAGTTTTTCTAACAAATAACATGCAGATTTGATATCCTGACTAGTTTATATAACACCTTGAACAGTCAGATCAATCAAGTCTGCTCACTCACATTCTGATAGGGCACCACATCTCCACTGAAGCGCCCATGTATGAAACGTTCCACCAGGCTCGTCTTTCCTGCATAGGACTTCCCTAGCAGCACAACCTTCAGGTCAATCTTACTTCCACTCATGACCCTGGATACTGTACAGAATTTCTTCCTTCATGCAGTTCAAATAACTTTCCGTTCAATTAACTTTCCGTTCAATTAACTTTCCGTTGAATTCCTAAACTCACATTTAGATCTTAATCACTCCATCTGCTAACTGAAATGAAATGAAATGAAATGAAACCTTGTTTGAATCACGCACAGAACACTTTCCTGAATACATGTGTAGTGCATAAATTGATATGCTGGAAGAAGAGTTCTTACTTAATTTTATACATGGACATTCATAATGAGCAGCTAGTTTCCACATTTCTGTTTTCTAGTGAAAAATATTGCCCTGTATTACAATCTTTGATGTTATGAAATCGTCTTCAGAACTGGATAAATTGATAATCGGTAAAGTTGACTAACATACAAATTATAAACTAGGAATACCCAGCAAAGCAGCCATAAATATACAGCAAGAGGACCTAAAAACAAATGTGACCCCACAGTTGCAATTCTTATACTTGGGTTTAGCCTGATTGACATTCCAATTAACTAAAATTACGTACAAAATAAATATAAATATGAAATTATTATTTTCCATTTTTCTTCTTTCCGATCCCCGTCAGTGTCACATTAGTTATTTTTGGACAGGTTTTACCCAGCTTATATATTTTCGTATGGGTAAACACATTGCCCCAACAATAATTTCCGAAAATTTCAGAAATTGCTGGAAAAATTCTACATCCAACGAATAACACAGCCAATCAGCCTTGATGACGTGCGCTGGCTAGCCGCATGTCCTACCTAATAGATTAGTCTGTTGACAAAATTAGTGTTGTCAGGTCTCTCTCCTTTACTACTAAGTTTGGTAACTACAAATATATAGTGTGTGAGACTGTGTATGGGCCGTACAGGGCTATATGCAAATTATGCATTAGCCATACCTGTTAGCCACAACTGCCTTCGGTGAAGGCATTATTGATAGGAACAGTTGTGGCTAATTATGCATTGTTGTTGTTGAATGTTGTTGATGATAATGATGATTTCTATAAAAATTCTTTTAGACACAACGGAAGTAACAGCGGCTCTAAACAAAGGATCAGCTGTTCTATCAATTACAGTGCCGTGATCGCCACCCGCGCAACTGGGGGATTTTTAACATAGGCCTCAACGGAGCGTAACAGGTTTTTCCTAAAAATCTTCTTTTTAGGTATAGGCTCATATTTGAGATAAATTTCTACAACTTGGCGAAGTAAAAGATAGTACATCCGTTCAAATTATGTGTTAAAATCAGAGCTGAACTAGTCTTTTTCGAAGTTTTTTCCATTTACTTCTGTGTTAAAATTACGCTTTTCAGATTTTCAGAGGAAGGAAAATCTCCCAGTGACGTCATTGTATCATAGAGAATGCTCTCCTGCGCGACTGGATGGGCAAATCAGTGAAATAGCACACTGTACAAATGACCCAAGGGCCCAAGTCAATCTTAATTGCTGCTACCTCTGACAGTCTGAAACTACAGTAATGTTGTTGTTGTTGCGATCATGACAGTCGCATGCGGCATGGCACTCACCCAGACTACAATCACACTGGCTTTTTTTGAACATTTCATGCATGAGTGATACCAACCTACATCGAAGAAGGTAATGAATGTTGCCTTTTCCAGAAAATGAGTCATCTACAAACTGTCAAACCGTTTTAGCGAAATGGCGATAGCGGTTTGTACAAACAGGAAATGCTGGTGTGTGGGTGGGTGTAAAATGGGAATACGCTGGAGCCCACCGAACTAATATCAATGCGGACTAGGAGTTGATTTTGGTTTCGAAGAAAAAATCTTTCACAAATGTATTCTTAGCATTGCATCATCATCTTCATAAGAGCAATAATTACCTCCAGAAATTAAATTGTAAATTGCAGAAAATACATCCCAGTTGCGTACGTGTACGTATCAGCGGGGGCAGTGCTTTTTTGTATCCATACAAACTATACATTTTCTGAAAGCCCTTCATTCAAGGAATTTAGATAAATAAATAATTCGAGGGTCCGGACCCTGGGATTCCACGTAGAAATAATGTCTTGAAATGATATGTAAATTAGATGAATGTGGATTATGTAATTAGAGTATCTATTATGTGTATTAAACAGACCATCATCTATTCATGTAGTTTGTGAGTGTACTATTTAAGTTGGAGTTTCAATATGTAGGTCTATCTAAAATCAGATATTATCGCCGGGGAGCGCACCACGTGTAGTGGTGTGTTATAGGCCTGTTTTGTTTGTGTTAAACCACATGGCCGTAGACAAGGGGCATGGGGGGCTATACCCCCCCAATATTTGCAAGACAAAAAAAAATAGACATGTTTTTGTGAAATACATATTCCCCTCTGCGTGTTTGTCAGAGGGGAAAGTGGTCAAGCAGAGGAAACGAGGCATGGTTATGCGGAGTACAGTCATGTTCCCCCCCCCTGTCATGTTCCCCCCCCCCCCGTCCCATTCCCCCCCTGTCATGTTCTCGTATATTGTTCACCAAACTTTTAAAATGTGATAGTTTTAAAATCACCAGAGTATTTGCTAAATTTGTAATACAAAGCTTCGACAGGAGAGTCAGTTGATATTCTGTACAGGCAGACTGACATGTACCAGTTTTGAAATAATTGAAAACAATTCGAGCCTCTGTTGAGCCATGTAAAATCATACACTTGTTCGTGTATACTGTTACTGGCCTTAACCAATGTGATTTGTGTTTGCGCCAATAAACGAATCTGAATCTGAATCTGTTCCCCCCCTGGACATATTCCCCCCCCCCCCCCCTGTCATATTCCCCCCCTTATATTTACTTGTCCATATAGCTGTTGTGGGTTAAATATTTAGGTAATTTTTTCTTCAAGTAAAATAATGCCAATTTTTATTATCATAAACTGTTACAGGAAAAATGTTGTTTTTTTAATGTAATTTTATCGATAAATTATTTTCTTCACAGATTTATCTTTAAGTAGTCTTAGATAGGCACAAATTTTACCAACCAATAAACCAAAAATAGCACAGGTACATCCTCTAATCATAAGAAACATGTGTACCAAGTTTCATAATCATCCAATGACAGCTGACAACTGCAACAAACTTTCTAAGTACAGATGTACATGTGCACTTCAGCTAAACGCAAAACTCTATCATAGGGATTTTAACATTGGAGCACCTCAGGGGTAGTACCCCCAGGTGGCATACCCACCCCCCCATATTTTTTTTATTTTTTAAATATTTTTTTTTTAATTTGCTAAACGAAAACCCTTATCATTTCCAGGCAGGGGACACCGACACTGACGACGACATCCTCTTCCCCCCTCACAATATCTCCCCTTTACTTCGTAAGGCGAGATAATAATTTATTGATGGAATTACATTAAAAAAACAACATTTTTCCTGTAACAGTTTATGATAAATAAAAATTGGCATTATTTTACTGGAAGAAAAAAATACCTAAATATTTAACCCACAACAGCTATATGGACAAGTAAATATAAGGGGGGAATATGACAGGGGGGGGATATGTCCAGAGGGGGGGACATGACAGGGGGGAAATGACAGGGGGGGAATGGGACAGGGGGGGAACATGACAGGGGGGGAAATGATCTACATTCTGGTTATGCATATAAATTCCCTCCAAAATGTACAAAACACGTCTGTCCTCCAAAACCACAACCTGGATGTGTCGCTGAGCTAATTAGTTTGCACAAGGTATTTTTGTGTTGACCAAGTTTGAGGTTTAATAACCTTGGAAAGAAAATACCCACACACAAAACAAAAGAAAAAAGATAAAAAAAATAGGTTATTATGTGTGCGTTTTATTCACTGGAAAAGGCCAAGAACGCATCTCCAGCCATCTGGGATCCTGGAGCTTCCGGGGCCTAGGCGGCCCCTGGACCCTCGCCTTATTGTGCTGTGATAGTATAGCCCCCCCAAATCTGAAAACTTGTCTACGGCCTTGAACCAGGAAGTCAAATGGTGCCAGGCATATTCTTCAATATCGATGCGTGTTTATGCGAAACAAATGTGAAAATAGAACAATAAATCTACCTACATTGTGTTCAGATTTATTTCCGGGAAAACGCGTAAAACGCATCTCCCGCAACCTGGAACCCCGGAAGCTCCGGGGCCTAGGCGGCCCCTGGACCCTCGCCTGTCAGGCTGTGAGGATCGCTTATTTGAGCTTTGTGTAAATGAATCGGTATCATATTGGTTCTAATGTTTCATAATGTAAAAGTCATCGTTTTTTTATCTGTTAAATATAACTAGAAAGTCAAATGGATTCAGGCATGAAGTATGATTTTTTCAATATCGATGCGTGCTTATACACTGTTATAAATTACCGTTATTTTACAGTATATGTATGTTGGAGTTTACAGTACATTCAATCGTAAACACATTAATCAGTAAATTGAACTGTGATATTTCAGTTGACATCAACTGCAATGGGTAAACTGCGCACACACGTAACATAACATTCTTGTTTTCTCTGAAAGCAGGTTGATATCTTTGCACACGAAACGCTCAGTTGCAGGAAACATACGACACCTGTGTTGTACGATACAACATTCAGAGCATTATCAGAACACGCGCTGGGACGGACGCAGCGGCTAACTTTAATTTTCGGTCTATAGTACAGTGTGGTTTTGGTTTTATCCATCTTCACAGTTCAAGCTAAATACTACACTAACTTTCCGTCCTTTAGTGTTCGACTTGCATATGCGAAGATGTGTTTGATCTGACTTGGAGTTGTATCTTACTGTTCGTGTAATAATTGCACAGATTCGTTCGTGATTATTTACGACGCTTGTGGTGATCGCATTTGTAAACACGAAGAGCAATGACCATTTCGGCCTTCTAGTGACCTACGTTGCCGCGGAAGCGATAATTGTAGACAATGGTGCCACATAATTGTATTGTTTGAAGAATGTTAAAACAACGGTAATTGTAAATTACAGGGCTACCCAAATTTTACAGTTGAATGCCTGTCAATAAACGGTAATTATATAATACGGTGCAACATTTTACAGTTCAAAGCCTGTTAAAAAACGGTAATTGTAAAATACGGTTCAACGTAATTTTACAGTTGAATGTACTGGCACCTTTTCTGCCAGTACTTTAACTGTGAATTTACGGTGTGATTTATAACAGTGTAAATGAGAAACAAACGTGAAAATAGAACCATAAATCTGCATACATTATGTTCGAATTTATTTCCTGGAAAATGCTTAGAACGCATCTCTGGAGATCTAGGAATTCGGAGCTTCCGGGGCCTATATGCGGCCCCTGGACCCTCGCCTGTTGGGCTATGAGGATTTCCTGGTTTTATCTTTTTGTGAATGAACCGTATCGGTAGGCATCTTGGTTTCCCTTCCATGCTAAATGCCATCGTTTTGTATGTTTTAAATATAACTAGAAAGTCAAATGGATGCAGGCATGAGGTGCGATTTTTTCAATATCGATGCGTGCTTATAATTGCGGGAAAATCGTGAATTCCCGAAAAAACACCTCGCAAACCAAATTCATTCTGATCATAAATTTGTTATTATATAATTATGTTTCATTTGTGTTAATTTCATTTTGGTTCAAGAAGTGTTTTTTGATAAATATTGAAAAACCAATTCGTTGTTTTTTGCAACCTGGAACGAAGTGTTGCAATTCCAAATATGTCTCTGAAATAAGCGGTTACGCCAGTGGCCGTGTGGTAAGATTATGGTGTTCCATTTCGGCCATTTTTGCGTCGCGCGTCGCAGGCGACGGGAAGGGCGACGTCGCCCGCGACGTCGCCCTTCCCGTCGCGTTCTTATAATGTTAAGAGATGCCCTTTTTAAACGCGACGTCGCCCTTCCCGTCGCGCGTCGCTTTAATCAACACGATGCGATGGGCGACGTCGCCCACGACGTCGTCCACGACGTCGCTCGCGACGTCGCCCATCCCGTCGCCCTTCCCGTCGCGTTCTTATAATGTTAAGAGATAGAACGCGACGCGACGTCGCCCTTTATAAACGCGACGTCGCCCACGACGTCGCGGGCGACGTCGCCCTTCCCGTCGCGCGTCGCCTTCCGGTATTATAGGACAAAATCGATCTGCTCATGCTTAAGCCCGGCGCACACGAGAGCTATCAGCTGAGCTGACCGCCTCAATTGCCGGTCAGCTCAGGGGCTAGCTCTCGTGTGCGGGCAGTTTTTGGTGAGTTTTTGGCCTCGCGAGGCCGGGGGAAAAATATCAAACTTGTTTGATAATTTCGCCTCGCGAGGCCAAATCCTCAGCGTGTGCGGCGAACGCAAGCCAACAGCTCAGCAGTTTTACCGGACAGGCCAATGAATCGCATGTTATTTTCACTCGATTCATACGCTCGACTCTTCAAAATGGACTTGAAGAAGACGTTATGCGGGAACTGAAATCAATTTCTTGAAACTTTTGCTCACCGTGTGCGCTGAAACAACAAGAGAGCTAGCCGCTAGTAGTATATAGCGAGTAAATTGATGAGATAGCGCCTCACTGCGCATGCGCAGAACCTTGTGTGACGTCATAAGTGTGTTTGTGCGCATGCGTGATGTGTGGGAGGTGGGTACAAGATGGCCGCCAGTGTCATGTGTGGGAGGTGGGTACAAGATGGCCGCGAGTGTGAGTGAGTGCAAGATGTGGGAGGTGGGTACAAGATGGCCGCGAGTGTCATGATGTGGGAGGTGGGTACAAGATGGCCGCCAGTGTCATGTGTGGGAGGTGGGTACAAGATGGCCGCGAGTGTGAGTGAGTGCAAGATGTGGGAGGTGGGTACAAGATGGCCGCGAGTGTCATGTGTGGGAGGTGGGTACAAGATGGCCGCGAGTGTGAGTGAGATGTGGGAGGTGGGTACAAGATGGCCGCGAGTGTCATGTGTGTGGGAGGTGGGTACAAGATGGCCGCGAGTGTCATGATGTGGGAGGTGGGTACAAGATGGCCGCGTGTGAGTGTCAAGATGTGGGGGAGGTGGGTACAAGATGGCCGCGAGTGTGAGATGTGGGAGGTGGGTACAAGATGGCCGCGAGAGTGAGATGTGGGAGGTGGGTACAAGATGGCCGCGAGTGTCATGATGTGGGAGGTGGGTACAAGATGGCCGCGAGTGTGAGTGAGATGTGGGAGGTGGGTACAAGATGGCCGCCAGTGTGAGTGACATGTGGGAGGTGGGTACAAGATGGCCGCCACATCTTGAGGTAGAAATGCTGTTAATCTATCTCATGAACATCTATCTGCATGTTGCTGGTCTGACTGTAATGATGTGGGAGGTGGGTACAAGATGGCCGCGAGTGTCATGATGTGGGAGGTGGGTACAAGATGGCCGCGAGTGTGAGTGAGATGTGGGAGGTGGGTACAAGATGGCCGCGAGTGTGAGTGACATGTGGGAGGTGGGTACAAGATGGCCGCCACATCTTGAGGTAGAAATGCTGTTAATCTATCTCATGAACATCTATCTGCATGTTGCTGGTCTGACTGTAATGATGTGGGAGGTGGGTACAAGATGGCCGCGATAGACGTCCGTATGTTCATCCTCCAAACCCACAACAGTTCCAATGTTCAACCGTCGGGGTGTTTTCCCGCCCCAGCGCCCCGCAGCGCGCGCGCGCGTTCTCCGGAAGTGCGCGTCATCCCCGGTAGTGCGCGCGCGCGCGCGGACGCGGGTCAAAAGGTCAAAGGGTCACCTCCAGGTCAGACGGTCCAATGTCCAATGGGACAATGTTGCGGCATCGCTATAGTCAGAGCTTGAGCACAAAAAGGGGATTCTACATGAACCTGGGAAAGATGGGCAGTTCCATGTGGACCAATCAGCGGTCGAGAAAAAGAGCCAATCAGCGGTCGAGAAAAAGAACCAATCAGCGATCGAACAATCAGCCAATGGAATTGGGGTATTCACGGTGTGCTTTCGCTGACGTCCGCGCCTACATCTGGGTTCTTGTACACCCGGGTAATGTTTTTCTGGACATGGATGGGTTACCTTTGGCTCCATTCTAGGCCACTGATTGACTAATACGGTGTTCAAAGCCACTTTCATGCATTATGCTCATAGAACTTATAGTCATAATCTATACGTGTTGGACGAGTCTTTTCACTCACCGTATACACGTACCTCAATGAAATGCCCGCTCCAAACCTAGACCAAAGACACGTACTTGGTCTGTAGGCTGATTTCATTGGCTCTCTATTTTTTACTATAGTGCTCTTGCATTCTAAACTTGATGGGTTACATTTTGGCCCCATCCTACACCACTGATTTCAGTTTGACTGAATCTCCACATTGGGCATTGATGCATTAGGAATAAAACACACAAGACAGGTTTTTTGGTGAGATCTCATTTTTTTATTCAGTGAACAACAACAACGTGAGAACAACCACGTGAAAACTCAAGCCCAGAACAAGGGGCTTGTAATTAACTGAAGCCCAGAACAAGGGGCTTGTCATTAACTGAAGCCCAGAACAAGGGGCTTGTACATTGAAGCCCAGAACAAGGGGCTTGTCATTAACTTAAGCCCAGAACGGGGCTTGTACATTGAAATGATGGGCGGCCCAGTCATAGACGAGTACATCGCGGTCCTCGGCCTGGGAGTACTCGTCAAACATCTGTACGATAGTAGATAAGGGTCTTCCCCGGCATCGATGGTACAGGTAAAACAAGCAATATTGTCCGCACACGCCACTGGTCAGGCTTTGCAACGTTTGACTGTTCCAACACCACGTCTCTGTGCCTTGATCCATGAAGTCTGTTAAATCGGATGGAGGGGTGGCAGGCCGTACGGGTCAAAGTATTCGCCCTGCTCTTCTGTCAAGTACACGGCCACCCAGTGTTCACCGGGTCGATCCATCGGGTCCGTGTTGAGAACGTAAGCAGCCGGATACATACGGTCTAATGGAAACACATCTCGGGCGAACCCCCCTTGAAAGACCCTACGTGTCTCTGGGTCATTCTCCAGCACGGTGGTTATCTGGTCTGTATCCATGTTAGGTGGAGAAGTCACACAGGACGTTGCGCGCCTTGTCCACTTGAATGATGTTGTCAAACTCGGCGTAGCAGATCACATTGACGGTGGTCGCCAGGGCTCGTGCAAAGTGGATTTCCAACCGTAAATTGCCTTCTCTAAGGTGGGGGTCAGATCGAAACAGAACAACGTGTATCCGTTCGCGTAGTCCTCCCGACTGATCATATTCCCTTCGTCCTGGTTGATTTGACCGGTGGCTGTAAACAGGCTCTGATAGGCTCGAATGAAATTCCTCCGCCCAAAGTTCGGTGTTAAGGCCGTGGCTGGGACCTGTTGTCCATCCACATGCAGGGCCACAAAATTGATGCCGAAATGTTTAAAGTCAAACGGATTTTCTGGGTAGGCTCCGCTGAAACTGGTATTTTCCACACAGGCCAGGATCAATCGCTTGGGTAGTTCCCCCAGGAACAGGTTTTCTTTGTTGGCACCCATATTTCCAGCAGGCACAGAGAACATTTTGGTTTGTACACGTCGGATAGGGTACTGGGCTGGTTTTGTTTCCAAGGCTTTCATGTGTCCCAATTGAACGGCTGGATTCGGTTTCACTTTTCGGACATACAGGACTGCGTCTTGGATGACAATCTTATAGTCCGCTACATGCCCTCTACGTTAGTGGCCATCAAGGCGAAGGTGGGAGGCGCCCGTATCAGTCGGATTTTGATGGGGATCTTGTTCAACAGGTACCGGTCTTGCATGAACATGTCTGCATGCAGTCGACCCATCATATCCACCGAGGCATTGTTCGCAGTGAAAGCCTTCCGTTTGTTATATCCCCCATTGTCCGCCGTGTCCATGTGCTCGGCCGTGTCCCTGTAGAATAAAGCGGTTGTCAGCTGAGATTTTTAGCCTCTCGGCCATACGACAACAGTGTCTCGATGTAGGCTCGATAGGGGTACGTGTTGGTGGAGTTACTGATGAGTTTGTCGCTGAGAAAAATATCCACCTGCTGAAACATCGAGTGCAGCCAGAGATTCGTCGGGCCCACCGTTGCTTGGTCAACGATTCTGGTGCCAGCTCCATTGACCACCTTGGCTTTCACATACAAGGAGGTATGGGCTAAATCCACATAGGCCGTATCCGCATTACTGATGGTGAACTCGATGGGCCCGGTTTCGTTGATGCTGGAGAGCGGGAGATGCTCCACCATAATCCTTGTTCGACACTGGTTTGTGTGGGCGGCGCGGTCCACAAATCAAATTCACTGTTGGTGGAGGGGCAGGACTCGGCGTGGATTAAGGCCATGTTTTAAGAAAAGATATCCCGGGTCTTCTTGGATGTGCGTCGTCGCTGGGTCGGTCGTCGACTGGTGCGTGATCTCGGTGGGGCAGCTCTCTTATTCCCTACGGTGCGTTGTGCTTTGGCCACCAAGACGCCTCCCGCTTCTTTGGCCCGTCGTTTCAAGGCTTGTCGGGGTGCCGTACCCCCAAGACATCACCGGCCACTTGCAGTCCACTGCGTACCGCTTGTTTGCCGATTGCTTTCACCCCACGCGTCACCAAGGGCAGGAACGTTTTCACAATGCTGCCGAGTATATTCCCC
>JAVTVY010049490.1:0-24972 GCA_036873755.1 Hanleya hanleyi
TAAAGTGATCGTAAACCCTCAAGTAGTTTCCATCAGATGAAAGACCATTGCAAACAGTGTCGGAAAATATTTATTGTAATTTTTTACGATTTTATTACACAGAGTAAACTGCAAATAAAGCATGGTATTCTATGGTGGTCTGTTGCAATCATATTTAAGTTCAGTGACGTCACACTGCCTTAATACATATATTTCAAACTGTGTATGCACTTTCCAATGCTTGATTCAAGCTTAAGGTGTGTATACTTTGTGTTTCAACACAGACTCACTGTTCCAATGTGCATGTTTCACCAAAATCGGGGAGATGGTAACTCATAACTGTCAAGTCAATTTGAATCTTGCATTTAATTTTCCGGATTTTGGTGAAACCTGTGTGGTTTGTTTAGCTGAGATATTTATCAACAAGCACCCTCAATACAAATCCAAGTCGTTGTTACTCGCGGCCAATCCTTCGTAGGCGAGACCAAACTACCTCCTACGGAATGTAGATCTTACGAGTGTCTTCAAGAAAGCCATTACCAGAATATATTCTATGCCGCATTATCTCCTCATAGTTCAAAATAGTGTTTATTCTATCGACATCTATATAAAGACTGAAGACAACCTACCAGCAATCCTTCTGAGTGAACCAATTACGGTGACGTTTCACTTGAAAAAAACTGGCGAATCGACAATTGTATGCTCCCGACGTTAATAAATAGATCTTGTTTTATCAGGATCAAGTCAACTTCTTGCCGTACACCACGTCACAAAGCGGTAGAGGTCCGAGCATCATTCCTATTGAACCCCAAGTGTCACAGAAACGTATAAAAGTACCACCTATTACAGCCCCATCCCAACAAGCCAAGTCTGAAATCCGTATAATTAAGAAGCGCACCTCATCTTCGCCCACTTCCCCTTAAGGACAGACTCAGACAAAACGAAACAAAAAAGACCATCATCTCCAAAGAAACGGACGATTCGATTTTTCTAGCTACATCATGGCGCTACTTACTGACAAAGGATTCCACGAAGGTCAACCCGACGTTATCTCTTTTTCATTTACCGCCTTCGCAAACAGCGATAGAAAATCTTTACGTCATCGACGTGAGACCGACACCCCAAATCACCGATGGTGCTCCCGTTGAATTTAAGATACCAGGTCATGAGTTAGATGATCTCGACCTGAAATCCTGCCGACTCTACGTCAAGGCTAAAGTAGTGGACAACGATGGCACCCCGTTGATCAAGGACGAAAAATGCGCCCCCATCATTCAACTGCTACAGACCATGTGGGCACAAATTGATCTATGCAACTGGTGACGACCATGGACAACGGTTATCCATACAAAGCCTACATTCAGATAGTTCTCAATTTCGGTGCAGACGCTAACGAAACGCAACTAGATCTTCAACTGTATACAGCTGACGAAGGTATTAATATGGATACCACGGATCCCGCAACAGGTGGAAATGTCGGATTATTCGAGAGACAGAAATTCATCACAGAGAATAGTGTATTCGAGATGGAAGGAAACCTCAAGCAGGACGTATTCAAACAACACCGCTACCTGCTAAACAAAGTTGACGTTTACGTGAAGTTGTACAGATGGATACCCCAGTTCATCTTCATATCGGACGAAGAAAATCGTATAAAATGGTGATACAAGACATCAGCTTGAAGGCGTACAAAGTACGCGTCAACCCCCGTGTCATACTGGGACATGCTAAAGCTCTCGAGGACAGTTCCGCGTTTTATCCCTACCGCTGGATAAACCCTTTTCCGCTGGGACAACATGTTTCAATCCGTATACCCCAGCAAACTGATCGTAGGTTTCATGTCTTCCAAATTACAAGCGTCTGGTCCGTCATTCATAATTCAGCCGTCATCCATTAGAGAATATCCGCGTGGGAGGGGGCTATAAAAACAATCCCCTGAACTTTCACCACTTTAAGCTGAAAAATCTGTCGGTAAACATAGACGCCATCACTTCTCCCGGTCATCAAATAAGAACGAGGTACGGTGCAAAACCTAACAACTGTCAGTGCGCATCGGCCTACTTCACCTTATTCGACGGTATAGGCCAATCCGGAGAAAACTTTGGAAATAACATCGAGATTTATAGTTACACGAGTGGCTACACGCTATACGCCTTCAGCTTAGACCCTACCTTCGCATGGAAAGATCACCTGTTGCTGTTGAAACAAGGCAAAAGGCAACCTTAGAATGGAAGTGGTCTTTGGGGAACCGCTTCCGGAAACCGTAAAATGTATCGCCTACCCGGAGTTCCCAGCTCTGATAGAGGTGGATAAGGCGCGAAATGTCGTAGTCAACGCACCATGAATACCGACGAGCTGCTTTGTATTATTCACGCCGATCGGACGTTAGAGCGGTGCGTCCGCGAGGTGTGCCCGGCGGACAAGATTCCCATCCACGTGACTCAAACACCGGCTGCGTATATCGTAAACACGGACCCGTCTACTCTTCCCGGTGAACATTGGGTAATATTGTACTTTTCCGAAGACAAAGGCACATTTTTTATTCCTTGGGACAATTACCGGGGCATTACGGTCAACGCTTCGCTTCATTTCTCGAACACAATTGTAAAGCTGTTTCATTTAGTGACAGAGTGCTTCAAGGATATCAATCATTTACCTGCGGACACTATTGTATATACGTGTTACTCCATTTAACACAAGGCGTATCTCTATCCAGCGTGCTGACGGACTTCAACAAAGCCATCGTCATAATGATTGTTATGTATATAGATTTGTGACGCGACAATTCTCACATTGTATATCCAACACACTTCATATGTATTGTATCTGTTAGTTCATTCAATAAAATGATTTCTTAAACCACACCTCTACCATTTTATCATATCTATATAAAATGCGAAGGTGACTATAAAGGGGATGATCTCTTTATCCTAGTCAAGACATATGATGGTTCCGGTTGGATGGAAAACCTATTTGTCACGTGTCTACTTTGACACAACTGATGTTGCCTCGTTTACAGGCTCTGTCAAGCTACGCACTATTCTGCGTAAACGAGGGTATAACGTTCCCCTAACCGACCTAAACCAATGGTTGATCAATCAAGATCCTTACAGTTTACAGAGACCTATTCGATATACATTTAAGAGAAATATAGCGATATCAGCTGGAATTGACAATTTGTGGGACACCGACCTGGCGGATGTTACCAATGTATCGAAACACAACGACAACATAAAGTTTCTACTCTTCGCTATAGACGTATTCTCGCGTTATTTATGGGTCGTTCCGCTCCCCAATAATCAACATCAGTCAATTGTTGAGGGGTTGGAGTCCATTTTTAAGTAAGGGAGATCCCCAGAATATCGGAGATGGGACAAATGCAGTGAATTCAATAACCGATGGATGAAGGCCTACTTGACGAACAAGGGTGTTGCATATTATGTCACACATAATGAGAAGAAGGCTAATTACGTGGAGAGGGTCATAAGAACGACCAAGAATGTTTTTTAAACTTTTACATTCATAAGCAAACCTACCGCTACCTGGGTGTTCTAGCAGACGTTTTGGGAGCTTACAACCGTCGACAGCATCGATCACTGAACGAGGGAGACCCAGCTGAGGTAAACGAGGACAATGAAGCCATACTCTGGAAAGAAATGAATGTGGACACTACAAAATCTACATGGAAAAAAGCCCTTTAAATTGAAGATTGGTGATTCAGTTCGCATTTCACACGTAAGATATGTATTCCAACGAGATTATCAAGCCAAGTGGACAGAGAAACTCTTCAAAATTTTAGAAAAGGTTTCGTCGACAAGGGCTACCCATATATGAACTCGCAGATTTCATGGACGATGAAATACAAGTGACCTTTGATCAGCTAGAGCTCCAGTTAGTGAGCAAAGATGCTGATGCATTATGGAGGATCGAAAAAGTACTCAGAATATGACGTCATCGAGGCAAGGTGAAAAAACTGGTAAAAAATTGTCGGGTGGCCAATGAAGTTCGCTAGCTGGGTGGCTCAAGAAGATATTGAAGCAATCTAATCATGAGGCTCTAAGGGTACTGAAGTCAGCAAGTGTGTGTGAGTGAGTCAGTGAGCGAGTGATTGATTGAGTGAGTGAGTGAGTGAGTGAGTGAGTGAGTGTCCATATGTAGATGTGTGCCGCTATGCGCACGTTTGTATATATATAAGGTCTTTTGTGAACCATTAGTCTGTTCCCACCCTCTGACCGGGTATCATGTACGTGACATGTACGTGTACGTTCTGCCAGAGAACCTCTCGTCGTCACAATATGCTCAGACATATTCGTCTGAGGCATAGTCAGGAGACACCCTCTGAGTCCCGCTATGGATCGACCCTGTAGAACATCCCTATACGATGGTGCTCAACGGCCCGACAAGGTGTGGCAAGACATCCTGGGTGATCAGATTCAATCAGTTATAGCCACATTGTCTGGTGATACAGTCAATGGCAGCCCGCCTACGAAAACACCTCTGAAGAATGTGAGATTCGTATCTTGTATCCCCGAAGACATTGGAGAGGCATACTACTTCGACCCCAATCAGATCAACGTGGTAGTGCTAAGGGAGACTCACGCATCTCCGATCTCTTCACGAAAGGGTCCGATCATTGGAATTTATCCGTCATTTACTTGACTAAAAACTTGTTTCCACAATTTGTTGTTACCTTAAACTGTCAATACTTCGTACTCTTTAACAATCCTATTGGCAGACAACAGATTCAGCTCTTTGGACGACGTATCTATCCAAAAACACAGAGTATTTCATGGAGAAACATGTAGATACAATATCCACCCCTTACGGTTACCTCTTGATAGACCTAAAACCAGCTACACCCGAAAATCAACGACCGAGGAAGGTTGTCGAATCGCAGGTAGGGTGGGATTTTTCACCAGACAAAGACCTCCGTGGTACACTATACAAAAAGGTAAAGGATGTAAGCGCCTGAAGCGTAAAGCTTGTGAGGAGCCCACCCGTAGTGTAAAACGAGAAACGTGGAGAAGACTGTTCGATGTCCCTTCGCGAATGATGTTCAACGGTAAAATCATTGAAAAGGACATACAAAATAAGGAGAAGATATATACAGCAGACGAGGCTATAGACTCAGCTGTGGATGCGTATACACCTCAGATGACGAGAAAGATGTGCCAGACTTATGTTGACACGGTGACAGGTATGAAGACTTCGAAAACCGATAGTATTCATACGAAGTTAATGAAGACTTGCCTTAAACTGCAGAGATAACCTAATAAAGACTATTTTGTGGCGATGAAGCTGAGTATCAAACTGAGGTGGCACCTATTCAAAGATGTATGTAAAACACAAGCGGATGATTAATGTTATTTATTCTTACACATACGTACACATAACATGTAAATAACTATTGTTTCCGAGTGCAGCCATATGCTATGGTACACAAGAGGATAAATAATGTCATTTATTCTTAAACATATATACATATAGAATGGAAATATGTATCATGGCTGAGTGTAGCCATGTAACAGACTGTAGAGATGATGATCTATGCTTCTGATTTGATTCATGGTTGTACGGACACTTTTTCGATTGAATAAACATTCTTTGTTCATAGCATGTCTTGGTTTTTTCTTGATGGCATACTATAGTAAGACAGACCCGGGGAACCTTAATGCAGGTTTCTCGGCCGAGTCTCTAATAGTTCGAAATGCACTAAGACCGTTTTCAATCCAAATAACTGATATATTTCTGACCGCCAAGCAAGGTCACGACATCAATCCTTGTAACATTGCGCTTGATGATTGTTTAGCACCGAATTCTACATGTAATAATTTCAAGATTTCTGTATGTGGACACCGTGGATGTCTCACGTGTCCACTCTTTAATACTTCAGCATCATTTAGTTCCGCGTTAACTGGTAACTCATATTCTGTAAACTCGTATGTTGATCTTAGTTGCTCTACTACAAACTGTATTTATTTAGTTTCCTGTAAGAAGTGTGGCCAACAGTATGTTGGTAAGACCACCCAAAGACTCCATCTTGGGGTGAATGGTCACAGAAAATCCGTTAGGAAAAAGTAATTGCTTATAGGTAAGCATTTTTCTGGACCCGACCATGGCTGGGACAACTTTAGTATCCAGATCATAGACGTCGTCTATCCATCTACCAAGGATTCCCCCTTTGGATTTGAGAGAAAAATCCGACAGCGGGAGCTATGCTGGATGCTAGGGCTTGGGTCAGTGTTTCTGTGTGGTTTAAATGATAATGTCAGTGGGTTCGGCAATGTTACAAACCGCCGTTCAAATATATCCAATATTACCCAGCTATTTAAACCTCATCAACGGAGATATCGCAGCCATGGTTGGAGAAAGTTTAATAGTGCGATGATTCACGATCATATCACTTTAAATTACTTAGTGGGTTTAACTAACACAACCAATAGTACACATATCTTACGTACAGTTCTGTATGCGTTACCTCTGAGAGCTTTAAATCATATAACCAGAGATATACAACAATCTGCGTATAATCTGTATACTATGATTGTCTTTTTGAATTTGGTGCTAATACTGTTATATGGAATATGGAATAGGTCTTTGGATTATGGACGCGGATATTCTCTAATGGACGACGGCTGAATTATGAATGACGGACTAGACGCTTGTAATTCAGGAAGTATAATACCACCCAAAATCACTAAAGTTTGTCAAGATATAGCGTATTTTCGATTGTATCGTCCAGTGAACATAATCGAAACATCCCAAGATCGGCTTTTCTTGAAACTCAACTACTTAGATAAAGGACTGGACATTATTAATTTACCTCGAATCCTGAATGATCCAGAGGTACGCAACACTGTACCAAACTATTTTAAGTTCACAGAACCTCCTTGCATTTCATATAAATATACTAAATCTATAGCCACCAAAATATTCAATTACTCTAATGCTGTCAAGGAGTTTGACTGGAACTTATACACGTCTGGGGGCTATAGTTGTGATTGTGAATCGTCGAACTTTATCTATACACCATGCAAACATGTTGTGACTGGTGATCTTGATGTGGTGAGTGATAAGGACCTAAGATTACTCATGATGAAGGGACCTAAATATAGAGAGCCGAGAAATATAAGTCTGAAGGCCGACCAGAAGATAGTCCTGTCTGCTTTGGAGCAGTACGTTATTGATTGGTCTAAGCGAGAAAAAGTTTAACCTACAGTACTGATTGGCTGGACCTCACCAAGAGCAAGGTCGTTGAAACAATCCGCCATATTTACAGAAGTACCCTCCCCCAAGCAAAACGTCATAATCCCAGCAGACAAAGCTCCAAATAATATAATATTCAAATGTAAATATTACTATTACCAGGTGCTGGTTGAAAAATTGAGTGTAAACATATCGTCATCAAATACGTCTACTTACTATCAAACTGCAATTACTCTGGAAGATTTATTTAACAATCACAAAACGTTTCTCAGGGGAAGAGGTATTTGTATTCCAACCAAACATAATGATATACCAAAAGTATACTGGACCCACAAAATGCATAAATCACCATACAAAGCTAGATTTATAGCTGGTTCTAGAAGCTGCACCACCAAGCTTCTTTCAACCCCGTTGACGAGGGCCCTTCAGGAGGTAAAAACATTTTGAGAAAGGCATTGCGCCACTATTTCTAAAAACTCTGGCGTTGAATGTATGTGGATATTGAAAAACTCAAAATGTCTTACGGAAGAACTTGATGCTAAAGGTCACATACCGTATAGACATGTATCCACATAGGATTTCTCGACTATCTATACTACAATCCCTCATCAGGACCTTATTGACCGTCTACGTCCATTAATAGTATCTGTGTTCAAGAAAACTGATCGTAGATATATTAATGTCGGAAGCCATAAAGCATTCTTTAGCTCTACTACATACAAGAGATATTGAGTACTAATATTGGGTACTAATTGTGCACCCCTGTTGGCTGACCTGTATCTGTTCTCTTATGAATATGACTATATGCAGGCGCTTTCAAAAACCGATCTATTCAAAGCCCGTTCCTTCTCATTCACCAAACGCTATATAGACGATCTTCTCGCTGTGGATAATCGCTATATAAATGACGCAGTGAAGGGTATATATCCACCTTCACTGGATTTGAAGGAAACTACAGATAGCCCTACAGGCACATCTTATTTAGATCTCTATCTCTATAAAAATGAAGCGGGCATTCTCTCTCGTCGAATTTATGACAAAAGAGATGATTACAATTTCGACATCGTAAACTATCCCTTTCTGGATAGTAATATTCCAGTGGGACCTGCATATGGCATATACATATCTCGCTTAGTAGCATTTGCTAGATCCTGTGTTAAATGTGATGATTTTAATCAACGTCACAAAACATTGCTGCAGAAACTTATAAAACAGGGCTATTCCACCAAGCGCCTCCACCCAAAGTTTCTCAAATTTGGCGATACATATCGCATGCTGATAGCAAAATACGAACGTAGCGTGCAAGATCTATGGCGCTACGTTTCGTAACTTGTGTCTAATTCCGCTTAACCCGGGGCTAGGGGCCGTATTAACCCATGTACTTCAAGATCCTCATGGTACTCATATGAACAGTCACAATCAAAGCGTGACTGAGGTACATCATTTTTAGATGACGACTCTATAACGAATATTATGGATTAAGAATACTGATCAGCGATACGGATTTGATATTTTTGAACATCATGATGTCTTGCCGGCATCATTGAAAACTGTTGACCGCTTCTCTCTTGCAGGAAACAAGCCTATGTTTATGTATATATGATTGTCTTTTTGAATTTGGTGCTAATACTGTTATATGGAATATGGAATAGGTCTTTGGATTATGGACGCGGATATTCTCTAATGGACGACGGTTGAATTATGAATGACGGACCAGACGCTTGTAATGCCTTTTGGCGTTTTCTTCTCTTCCTCATTGTAAAGTAATCTGTACATTTTCGGTCGAAGCCCGACAAACTTCTCGACCAGTAGACCTCCACATTCATCTTTCATCTTCCCCAACACTTTGGCATTGACCGCTGTGTAATGGGGGTGATCCCGCTGGTAGTTGCGGGTATCGAGCATGGACATTCGTTGGGCCATGTCATTGTAAATGTCTTGGGTTTGAATATCATAACAGAAACTGTCCGTGTCGGAAAAGAGGATCTTGGCTTTTGAACCATATGCTGGCTTGATATGATTGTGTGGGTCAATGAGCAATTGAAATGAATGAATGTGCAAGTGAAATATTTGAATAAGTCAGTGAGTGCCTGAGTGGATCAATGAGTGATTGAGTCAATGAATGATTGAGTCAGTGAAAGACTGAGTGAGTCAGTGAGTGATTGTGTGAGTCAATGCGCAATTGAAATGAATGAATATGCAAGTGAAATGTTTGAATGAGTCAGTGAGTGCCTGAGTGAATCAGTGAGTCAATGGGAAAATGAATGAATGAGCCAGTGAGTGACTGAGTGAGTCATTAAGTGATTGTGTGAGTCAATGAGCAATTGAAATGAATGAATGTGCAAGTAAAATGTTTCAATGAGTCAGTGAGTGCCGGACTGAATTAGTGAGTGATTGTGTGAGTCAATGAGCAATTGAAATAAATGAATGTACAAGTGAAATGTTTCGATGAGTCAGTGAGTGCCTGAGTGGATCAGTGAGTGATTATGTGAGTCAATGAGCAATTCAAATGAATTAATGTGCAAGTGAAATGTTTGAATGAGTCAGTGAGTGCCTGAGTGAATCAGTGAGTGATTCAATGAGTCAATAAATGGATGCGTCAGTGAGTGACTGAGTAAGTGAGTGAGTGATTGAGTCAGTGAATAATTGAGTCAGCGAGTGACTGAGTGAGTCAGTGAGTGATTGTATGAGTCAATGAACAATTGAAGTGAATGTTTGAATGAGTCTGTGAGTGCCTGAGTGAATCAGTGAGTGGTTGAGTCAATAAATGAATGAGTCAATGAGTGACTGAGCGAGTCAGCGAGTGATTGTGTGAATCAATGAGAAATTGAAATGAATGTTTGAATGAGTCAGTCAGTGTACGTTTGAGTGAATGAGTCATTGAGTAATTGATTGAGTGATCAACTGGTTGATGGTTTGACAAAGTTGATTGTTTTTTGGAGTGAATAAAGAAAAGTTGGATCATGGATACGTAAAATATCCACCAATCAGAGCAAGGCTCTTGTGTTGCTAAAAATAGACACCGGAAATATTCTGTTCGTCTCAAGATGTGTTTCTTTTTTTCACGCTTTAAACTAGTAAATGGAGAATGAGTAAATGAATAATGAGTTACAACGTGCTTATCAACCTTCAAAACCCTTCAAATATTTGCATATTATATATAGTTCCAAAGCTTGAATAGTGTATTTTATTTCAGTAACAACGAAATTTTAATTAGGTGATTCAGTTATCAGTAATTCGTAAAAAGGTACTGTCTAACATTCACAATAGTATCAGCAAAGGCCCGCTTAAAAGAAGAACATCTGTTACCAATTACACATTTTCTATTCTAAGTGTGAGAAGGCAAATATGACTTTATATGTAATACAATTTCCAAATTTTATTTCTTGAATATCACTCAGTTATTCGTGTCATAGTAAACAATAACGTAGTGAACCAGGATTTCACCAAACTAACCTTCTTGTTATTCTTACAGACTAGCAGAGCATAAATATAAATTATGTCTATTAGAACCCGAAATAAAACTCCTCAAATTAGATGTAGGATAGTGGCCTTCGGGCAGAGTGAAGTTATAGGTGTTGCCTTATGTATATAGTCGATTACTCATGTTATGCTGGTGAGCTTTTCAATTCAGCGCTTTACTGGACGCGTTTATTTATATGGTAAAGTTTGTAAAAAAAAAACATGTACAAAGGCTTCCTAAATAATATATAAGTATAAATATATGCTTATATTATATGCATATCTGAGCTGGAATATACCGCAATTTGAAAGTATCCTGCGCGTAAAGAATGACCCTTAGTTAGTATTAATGTATATGATTGTAGCGCCAAACGTTGAATTATACGTAGTAATGAAGAGTATATATATACAAAAATGGGTTTTTATTTGTAGCAGTGAAGATATATTGTTTTAGCCATGGGAGAAGACGATAGTTACATTTGAATTAAAAGAACGTTTGTGATGAACTGACGAAATATACGGTTTTTATCGGTATAAACACGTCTAATATCTACATAGCGTTTGTAATCCATGCGTATAGTGTAGGAATAGAATTGCATTAGATGTATGTGTGTGACTTAAATGGTCACGCGCATGCCCTACATAAACAAACCAGCATTTACTGGCTAAGAGATCGTGGGAATGAGGGTAGGTCCCATGAAAAACACATGCCTTATACGGACAGTATGACCCCCCCAAAAAAAAAGAAATAACACGTTCTTAGTTTGAAGGGGCGCATTACATATTAAGTGATAATACTTGGGTATCACATATTAAGTAACAAAATACCCTTCGCAAGATTTCAAGGATGATGGGAATAGGACAAATATGAGATTTATATGCATATACCCGATTACCCATGTTATGCTGGTGAGATTTTCAATCCCTTGCTTTATTGAACAAGTGGGTACTCTTGTTTCTATGGCAAAGTTGGTAAATTATCGAAAATCCATATAGGTTTGAATTCAATTTTTCCCACCTCTTGCATATCGTTCCAAGTTATTACCTGTATATGGTAGGATTCTGATGGAGGACTGCTAGTACCCTCGGCCCGCCCTCGGTACATGTCACTCGACAAATATATGTAGGTTTATTGTTTCGGTGGGGAATTTAAGTCGTACGACGTTGGATTTTACAGGTTAGTTTTCATACGTATTCTTGCATTTACCAGGTTTCCCCATGTTAATGCGTTTACTCCATCAGATGTCCATGATGCTCATCCTCTAATATCAGATGAGTTGTTTGAGATGATCTGTCAACACAGCTCCCGAGCTAGCGTATCTAATTCCGCTTAAGCCGGTGCTAGGTGCTGTGTGGTTACTTCATAGTCTCCACACTTCATAGCTGCAATAAAAGCGCGGCTGAGATACCAAGGCTACGTCCGAGATTCCTCATTATTCTCGGTTCTGAATGTTGGATGTCGACGAATTCTTTCGAGTCATATGGGTGCCTTTTAGTCGCCAGACGTTTTCCCACCTCTTGCATATCGTTCCAATCATATACATATATTTATATTATATGCATAAATAAGCTGGAATATAGTATAATTTTGAAAGTTGTGTGACACTATCAAGGCTCCAAGATAAAAAGCGCGCAGAGAATGATCCTTAATTAATGTGTCTGATTGTCAGATTGACTAAACATCTGCAATCAATTAAACTGTTATTATCCATACACTATATACACGCTATACGTTCTACAAGTACGAGTGTATAGCTGACTGACACATACACAATCTCAAAATGAAAGAACAACATTATGTCTCCATGAACAAGATTAATGATACTGATTTATTAAACGAATTAACCCAAAATACTTTATTCCATAACAATTATAATTTATTATTAACACCACTATCTGTGAATATGACTGAAATGAAATGGGTATAATATCAATAACCATGGTGTAACAGAGGCTCTTATAAATGTTGTAAAGACGAACATGCTATTTTAAGAATATGATAGTATTTCCCCGTCAAAGGCGTGGACGTATATTAACAGTGGGGGATTTTTTCTGACTATATAAGTCATGTACTTGTGTATAAGATCATACAGAGATTCGGAGGCACGATCTTTGCTGGACCAAGCTGTGGTATTTCCCCCAACTGAATTCCATGTGTGTTATGTACTGTTGATAATTGCAGCATGATATACGTAATAATACAAGTGGCAATCAAAAATAATTGAACCCATATGTGCTGTACAAGAAAAATGAACCAAAGACCACATTTAGGTAGTAATGACAGAAATGCTATTTTATGAATATGACGTAGTTAAAGTCGGTATTTCCCCGCGAAAAGCATGGGCGTATAATAACAATAATGATCTAAATTGATGTGGGGGTGCGTGGACAAACCTCGACTCGTCGAGAACTGACGTCATGATCTATAAATAGAACATGGATTCTCCCATGACATCATGATCTATAAACAGAACAGGGATTTTACATTACATCTGGCGTCTGGATCTATAAAAAGGACGGGGGAGGCATTACATATTAAGTACAATAACAGGGATTATTACATATAAAGTAGCAAAACGGCCTATTATATATTAAATAACAAACATCCTTTTAAGGTTTATTATATCTTAAGTAAGAAAAAAGGTCTTTTAAGGATTATTACATATTGAGTAAGAAAACAGTCTTTTAGGGAGCATTACATATTAAGTAACAAAACACCTTTTTATGGAGCATTACATAATAAGTAACAAACACTTTTTTTTAGGGAGCAGCACATAATAACGCTGTGTTCTAAATCCCGTTTCAGCTTCTACTGACATCGACGGAATAGGCCAAGCAGTCGCCAATGACAAATGTGGCTCACATTCGGGACTGCCGAGCGGAAATCTACGAAGGGGATCGATTGTATCATTTGCGTACACTTCGTCATCCATAGTCTTACCGTGTATAGGTCACAAACCTCCATTGAAGTTTCTGTGTTCAGATTATTATCCGGACTTGACTTCCGGCGAACATTGATTGGCCATTATACCTGACTGGGCCAGAAATGGTCTGTGACATATTTTAAAATGTTTCTATAATATTTGGCTCTCAAATATATCAAAACCACCTTTTCAAATTTTAATCGAAAGAAAATCTGGGCCAGTTTGATTGGCCACCTCCGAAATTTGCCGTAATGGGGTCGGGCTGTATGACCCTATCTCTGGCGGTCCTATCTCGAAAAAATGGTGGGGAATGTATGCTGGAATTTTTATATGTTTGAGTGGAAAGGCCAGTCTACCTGATGTGGTGGGTCATTTGTGACGGCGAATATTAGGGAATATAGTTTTCTGAAGATGTGCTCTGCCAATGTATTACATATTAAGTGAGGCGATTATTTAGTGGTTTGTGATCTATAGATGACCCACCAATGATCACAAGTTGCGATTGTATCTGCCACCGGAGATGCCCGATAAGTTGCGAATGTCGTGGCTCAGTAAGCATAGACAATGACGCCTCTTGAGAAATATTGGTGACGCTCATGATTCTGCCAGTTTTCACTGGACGGCTTTAAAGATAAAAGAATCCTTCAATCAATTAAAAGTTCAATGAACTTAACACAGTTTACCAGTATAACATGACCAAAACAGACTGACTAACTTTGTACAAAGACAATATCCCCCCACTATATTTTTTTTATATCTCCCTTTGCGATCTCTCTGTTATTAAATTGTTCTAAACTACAGGGTTTGTAAAGAACTTAACTGAACTAAGAAATGCAGTGTGAAATTTATATAAAGCATTGAGTTGATAGGCCGCGAAATCCATGTAGGAAGCGGCTCTTAAACTACAAGTTCCAAGTTCTCATGAAACTACGTCACATCACGAATAGTCATATATTACGACGGTATGCACCGTGCGAGAACCACATCACAGCTCGTCAGGAATTTTACACCGCCTAGGGAGGAGACGTTTCACGGATCATGACGAGCCGCCCTCAGAAGCAAGTTTCACAGCAACTACAACTAGACCCATTCACGGGTTATTTTGTCGTGACGAAGGCGACTAGGACTATACCCCAGGTGACTCGGACCTCGCCAGACTCCGGTAGACACCCTCCAGGAATCCGAGAAGAGGTATACCCCCAAGTCATTGCACATATATTGAACTTGGACATCCTGGAAAAAAAAATCATTTAGAGTTGTCATCTCTTTCTATTAAATAACACACAGCTGTATTAACCACCCAGGTCCTACATGCTAGGCTCCGGGAAAACCCCGGTTTTTGTCATTTGGATAACAGAGAACACAAAACAAGAGTTGGTACCGTATTATAATACTGGTACATATAAAAGGTCGTCACGGCTGAACCCAGGCAGTCGTCCTGGAAAGTAAATTAACAGACTGGAGAGCAAATTAACATTGAAGTGACTGGGGAGTATTAAAGGTATGATTGACCTCTATCAGAACCAGACGTGACTGGTGTGTAAATAAACACCGAAGTGATTGAGAGTAAATTAACATTGAAGTGACTGGATAGGGAATTATCACTGACGTGACTGAGAATTTGGCATATTGACCTACTTCCGATAGGTAGCACCGCCAGGTCTTCTCATCACAGCGGAGGAATACCACCGGGTGAAAGGGAGAAATTGACGCGTATTGACTTATCACCCCTTGTGTTGGCCGCTAAGGATCGACTGGTTCTGACATGCCCAACATGAACTCCAAAAATGGCGTTCCCCATGTAGAATAAAGGGTATACCTCTCATATCCTGGAGAATGACCGTGGCATCTGCTTCCGGCCACTTGACTAGAAGTGGCAATCCGATGTTTTCTGGTATTTCGAGCACGCGCATGGGTCAAAAGTCACTTCCAGTCACGTGCCCGTAACTGAAAGTGACGGTTATTCTCCATGACATGAGACCGGCCATTTCTACAATTGGACTGCCAGTTTTGAGGTTCCAGATGCACTTTCTATACTATCCATTTCCCACCGTCTAGATTCCTGTCGTGTGTCGGTACCTCACACAGTCTAGCTTTCTATGATGTATCTTATCTGCCAAAGTCCTGTGGTGTACCTTATCTGCCACATTCTAGTTTCCTGTGGTGAACTTTATCCTCCACAGTCTAATTTCCTGTGGTGTACCTTATCTGCCACAGCCTAGTTTCATGTGGTGTACCGTATCAAACACTGATGGCAAAATAAGTTCGTTTAAACTGGGCCGTATGAAACATCATGTAATGCCAGCTCTTAAATGTGTTCATGTGAACAGTCACAATAAAATTGATTATGAATATATATAATATAGAAAACGATTAAAGAATACTGGGATACGCATTAACGAAACGAACGTCAGTATGACTTGACCACATAACGAACGTCAGTATGACTTGACCACATAACGAACGTCAGTATGACTTGACCACATAACGAACGTCAGTATGACTTGACCACATAACGAACGTCAGTATGACTTGACCACATAACGAACGTCAGTATGACTTGACCACATAACGAACGTCAGTATGACTTGACCACATAACGAACGTCAGTATGACTTGACCACATCACTGAAAACTAATGGCCACAAACCACGAACACAAATGTACTTAAGATGTAGTAAAATGGTTGAACACATCTTCAGAAAAGTATATTCGCCGACTCAAACGAGCGTTGCCGTTCTGCTCAAACATTTAACAAGAAATATCTTCAAAACATGACGTGCGACGGAGTTTAAATTGGGAGTGTTCAGAATGCTTATTCTGCATAATAAGTATGCTTTGAAGTATTTAATTGCACATGAATACCTGTTGCCAGAGTAGAATGATAGTCCATATTTGTGACATGTGTAAACGTGATGCAGCTGTTCGTCTTGAACGAAGTATATGAGTATGGTGAGAAATCAATGATGCTGTTTAGTCACATACCATCCAAAATCAGAAAAACCTGTTTTGAGAATATCTTTGATACTGGTGTAGATGATGTCGGCTATCTGTGATGCTGTTTTGGAAAGACTATTAATTATAGAATCGAGCAGAGTTATTATCTATCTGGTGTAGGTCCTGTTCCATTACTGACTGATTTATGGTTCATTATTGATTGGCTGAAGACCAAGCGAGTAGATGCGGCTAGCTATTTTCCGATCGCGTGAACCACGCCCATTCATGCGTTGAGACACCGGTACAGCGTTTGTAGGCCCACTGACCTCATTAGAACAACATCGTACGTGTATCAACAGAGTTCCTGAAAAAAGATATCGGTCTCACACATGTACGGTAGTCATATTAGACTGTATCTAGGGCTTCTGCTGTGTGTGTTCTCCGTACACAGATTAACTTACAGGTACCGTGTGGGTATAGTCTGAAGCTGAACAGTTTACCTGCCAACTAAGAACAGAGCGATCACAGGTAAGCTATCAGAGTAACTGTGTATGATCATGGATGGTTTATGCCGTATGGACCCGAAGCTGACTGATACGTATATGCTGACTGGCTTTATGTTTTTCTATCATTCGTAAACTGGTTACATGTGCGCACAGCGGCGTCTTGGTATATATACTGGTCTATGGGTATTTACCTACTGTCTGTTAATGTTACCTGTCAATAGTTATAGGTCACATTGACCTAGCTCATGGCTTACAAAGACGCGGCAGTTGCTTTGCTTTCCTGTATTTGATTTTGTTCCACACATTTAATAGACCTAACTCTGTCACGCGATATCATAGCTTAGCAATATCTGTCTCGTGCTTCAGCAGCATAAATCAATCGCAAACAAGTCATCTATGAAATATTGAGTGTGACATCAAGCCAAAGTTCCCCCCTCCCTCCAGCTATGAAATAGCATGTACTTTCCGGTGCTATATTATCTGTTACGACTTATTGCTGAGTGTACTACTATTCTGTTTTCCTAGAAGTAAAAAATGGTTCGGTAGATTGATGTTTTTCGGAGAGTTATGGGCCAACTTGAAAGCGCAACACTATTTATTTTTGGAGTAAAGTCTGTCCATTTTAATTAGTTGTCTACTTTGGAGCTTGTCAAAAATCAATAGTTAACTCTGTATAAATTTTCTTTATTGTAGAGTGTGGAACAAAATGAGCAAAATAACTACCATTTCTTCGTGATATCGATAATATATCTCGCTTGAAATAACTTTGTAATTCTCTCCATATAAAACTACAATACAGTTGTTTCATGTACCGGTCCTCAATTACATAGGGAGACGTCATAATGTATTCGTGCGCACTGGCATAACGGTCATTGATGCCATATAAAGTAATAACAGACGGTTCATGGGAGCGTGGCTTATATCCCATACCCACTGAAATTGCCGAATGATACACCGCACACATCTCTTTGACCGTACACGGGAGTGCTGACCTTTGTGCTAGTTAACATGGATACATTATGACGTCTCCCTATATAAATGAAGTCAGGTACATGAAACAACAGTACTGGGGGTTTTATATGGAGAAAATTACAAAGTTATTTCAAACGTTATATATTATCGATATGACGGATTAATGGTGGTCATTAGAGTTCAGGTTGTTCTACACGATGGAAAAAGAAAATTTATGCAGAGTTAGATATTGATTTTTAACAAGCTCCAAAGTAGACGACTAATTAAAATAGACAGACTATAGTTGTCGATTCGCATGTATGAAAATGATTATTCCATATACACAGACCTCTTTGTAAAAGTTTCTTTTACTGTTTATGCAGCAACGAGTGTCTACATACATGGTTGATCCAGGGTTGACCCATGTGTCAGGATTTTTAACCATGGTCAATCATGCTTTGATAACCATGGGCGATCATTGGTGGTATATATTGCATCGCAGTTAAACCATGCATAGTTGACCATGGATGGTTGAACATGGTTAAGCAAGTTGATGAAATTCGGTTGACAATCTTTCATCCAAATTAAAATCCCGCACTGTCAGGTAATATACGTGCATTGGTAGGAGACAAAACATTCTTGCAGGCCTAAATGTACTGAATTCATGAATGATTTTGGTGAATACATAGAGCCATAAGTATTTCAGTGAAATCTGAACAAAATCTCTGAGATTTCAGCAAAAATTTGGATACCGGTACATAATTTCTCTAATCTTTAAATATGTCCCCAAAATATACACAGCTAAAGCTTCATAACAGTACCAGAATGAACTGAAATGATGAAACAACAGCAACGCCTGATGATGAATTTCATTTAAAATTTAGTTTCAAATGAATCTCAATATCTGACATTAAAACATACCTCTAGCTCTATTTCCATTGCGAGACTATCTGCTACATGTAAAACACATCACAACAGATTACAGTGCACGTATACATGATTTTAATTTAAAATTTGATTGTCTAATCATAAAATCATTCATCAATATTCTTTTATATTAATATTATTCACAAGATGCCCGGTTTCTTAAAAACTCAAGATCCCCCATGGAAATAGATCAGGTTCAGGGTCGAAAATGATTGACCATCTCTTATGAAGCAACTACGTTTCTTTTTTTAAATCTACTATTCATCTACATGTCATCTTTATGTTGGCAAGATAATGATAATTATTCAATTTTTCATGCTAATTGTGAGATTTTTATTCAAAGCATATAGCTGTACACACATGTTTGACCTTGTTATGACCATGGTCGATATATCGTTCTGATACGATGGTCGACTTCCTGCATGGTCTCCTGCCAATTTTTGTTCACAGTCGACCGTGGTCAAACATGGTTGACCGTAATGCTGGGGTCTTTATTCCGATGTGGCAAGACAACTCTTATAGTTCACCGCTAATAATGTTTGTCTTATCATTTGTGACCACTATTTAGTTTTGTTATAGATTCATAATGGCAGAAGAGAATGTCAAAGTACCCGGTAACAAGGAGGAGTGGTTAGCTTTCTGGGAAGATTGTGGTATTGAACACGACTGCCCGGAAACAGAACCCTGCAAGTGAGTCTTCATGGTTAGCTTATTCTCTAACATAACTGTAGCTAAGATTCATAGCGTCTCCCTTCCCTCACCGCTATGCCGACGACAAATACATTTCCCTGGTGGTAACTCGAACATCTCCATGGCGCACTTATTATTACCTTTGCGCCCTATTGGACCTTCGTTAACTTTAGAAAATGGGCCGCCATGAATAAAAATACAGAAATGGCAGACTAAATGGTCATTCGTCGATCAAAAATTAATTACAGACGTTAAAATTATCCCTATGGAGCCTCAAAATCACCTGAAATCGAGGGTCAAGAAGATGGGCATTTCCGTCATAATAGACCCCGTATATATAGGGGATGATGATCACAACATCGATTATGGTATTTTTATTCATGGCGGCCCTTTTTCTCAAGTTAATGAAGGTCCAATAGGGCGCAAAGGCAATAATAAGTGCGCCATGGAGATGTTCGAGTTACCACCAGGGAAAAAGGGAAATGTGTTTGTCGTCGGCATAGTGGTGAGGGAAGGGAGACGCTATGAATCTTAGCTAATATAACTGGTAAATAATATTCTCTAACATTCTGAGAAAATAAATCTCTACGATACTGGTAACTATATTCGCTACTGTCAAACAAAAAAGTGGAATTTACAACAAGGCAGCAATGCAAAACTTCACTTTTGAATGAGAACTCTTAGACAGTTGATCTGCCCCGCTACTGTCAAACAAGTTGTTTGTCAAATAAGCTCGTTAGTTTGATTTACTGTCCCTCTGCTGTAGATCAGACATTGAATATACACATAATGTAAGAAGTTGGAACTGTCTGTCTTCAAGGTTGGAACATACACGAGGAAAGAACTATGAAATAAGCAGCAAATTTTGACAATTTCCAATTTGATCCGGTTCGTATGCACAGATAACCCTTACTAATAGCGTTGTCGTTTCATAGCTTTAGTTACTAGATGCTAACCCATTATCACAGTAAGGGAATCAGACATAGTTTGACAGAATTGTGGTCTGCTACATTTATGTACACACTTCTGTACAGCCGAAAGGCTGCTTGTCATATTTCAGAACACATGTGTGGTATAAGAAATATAGCATTAGTTGCTTAATACTCACTATAAACACACTGGAGATTCAATCATTGGAACTTTCGGGTTTTTGCCGAAATAATCAGACCTCTCGGGTCGGCAACGCTATTCATCGGGTAAAAATGGCGGATTTTGACCGACAAATGCCGCCCAGCGACGGAAACCTGCCCGGATTGGAGGAGCCAGCAATGCAAGTACTTCAAGGTACCCACCAGTTGGTGATCCGCATTGTTAGGAATCGTTCGAGGCAACTTACCAAATGCGCTGGCGTCTGAGGTTTACTGACGAAGCTCCACAATTCTGCTAGTCACACGTGCCTTCAAACTTTGGTGCTAAATCGAGTGTAAACGGGCACTACAGCCCAAATTAGACTTTTTCTACCCTGAGAACCATCAACAAACTAATAGTACAATGCGGTTTGCGGTCATATCATCAACTGTCGAACGTTCTTTCACCCTTGTTTTCCTATGGTTCAACACTATCATTCGGTAAACGGATCTCAAGGGTGAGAGTCGTCGTACTTTCGGGTAATCATGTCGAAATAGTTTCATTTTAGCAAATTTTCTGCTCCATCATCAATTAATTATGTTATCAAGCCGAACAAAAATGATAGGCCCTATATCCCGTACATGTGTGTTTAAGAGGGAAATCGCCTGAGGCTTGAAGGTATCGTACGTCGAAAGTAATCGTAAAAAAGTAATAGACTAATCATTGACGTTTCTTCGTAATTATATCTGTGTGCATCTCAGTATTACTTCACGAATAATGTTGTTTTCTGATTTCAGAATGGAACTAACAAAACGCACTCGAAAACGGCGTGCACCAAGTCTGAAGCTTTATCGCACAAAGCGCCATAGGCCCAGGTCACCTGTCCCCAGCAATTTAACTGATAGATATGTAGAACTTCTGGAGAGACGTCCTTCGAAAACGAGAGTTATGGTCAGAAATTCTGGACGAGAAACGATCAGAAGGCCATTGACATTTCATTTGACGGGTGGGTTTATTTCGGTCATACTAAAAACTGCGCGGAACTGCACAGAACTGTGCGGAGCTTAATTGCAACTGCGCGTGGATTATTTGATAGATTTTTCATTATTTGCTGACGAGTAGAATATTGATATTAATAAAACGGACAACACAATCCGCAAAATGCGAATGAAAAGCGGTCCGTAAACTACTACTTCAAACAAATATTAGTCTTGGGGTCATCATATTCGAAAATGTATTAATATACGGTAATATACGAAAAATGCGAATGGCCACGACAGAATTTCCACTGTCCCATGATATATTTCAGCAGGCCGCGATCTGTCGCTTGAAACGAGAGAGAACGAAATTCAAATTCGCGGAAATTATGTTTCACTGCCCGGAGATTCGCTTCGCTGGAATGGAATCGTTAATATTAGAGCACCTTATCCTACCTTATTCGTTGTCATTTCACCTGGAATCATCTTGCTCGAATACGCACTACCCAGTGTAATACAAACTTCCACTTGCCTTTTATTTGAACTGGCCACTCTGTTGGGAGGGGAGCGAATGACAAAGAGTGAGAGTAAAACTTATTTTCCGCGCAGTTGGAACAGGCTCCACTCAGTAAGATCTACTGTTACCTTGAAACAAATCATCAAAGCACTTTTGAGTTGTTTTGTATTAAACCTGATAACACTAGCCAGTTCTTTTTTCTAATATTATTTCTTTATACGGGGTTCGACAACAGATCCGGTCTGTTGAAAGTTGATGACACCCCGATGCATCATGATGAACCCATGTCATGATAACGAATGGTGTGTGGTCGATTACTCCACTCTTGTGAATCTCTGGGCAGAAAAACTTATTTTCCGCGCAGTTACTTATTTTCCGCGCAGTTGAGATTCCCGCGCAGTTGAGATTCCGCGCAGAAAGATTTGTTATGGGAATTCGCATTTCCACAGTTGGTACATATTCGAACGTGATGATTCCCAGGTCATATGACAACGAATTTCACTTTCACTTAACCAATGGATCAATGAGTTTGACTGCCGAGATTCAGTTCGCTTGAAATAAGTTAATATATGAATTTCAGCTGGATATAAATGTAAACTGCGCGGAAATCAAGTTTTACTTCCCGGAGATTTCAACTGTCCGTAAATAAAAATTGTGTACTAATATCTATTTTAACTGCGCAGAAACCAAGATTCACTTCTCGGAGATTCTGAGAGATCTTGGATAGACAAAAGAAGGCTTACAAGAAAATATATTGAGAACTATTTTTTTCGTCCATGAAATAAATTTTTACTGTCCGGGAAATTCAAATATAAACGTGAGATTACACTTGCTTGGGCTAAGGGTTTTGTGTATACATTTCAACTGTCCGTAATTTCTGCAATCTTAACTGTACGAAACTGAAGTCTCCGTATAAGTTGGGTATAAATTTCAAGACAAACAATTATATTCCAATAAAAAGAAAAAAAGTTTTAAATACTAATGAATAATTTATTGGCATAATATCTTTACACGTGACGGCTACATAAAATGTCAAACGGGCCTCTTAACTACAAAAATATGCATCCAAACTACATTTAAAACATATTGGTATGAGCTACGAATAAATAATATACTATCTAATAGCAAGGTATGAAAAAATATATCATGGAACAGTGACAATTCTGTCGTGGCCATTCGTATTTTTCGTATATTACCATATATTAATACATTTTCGTATATGATGGCCCCAAAGACTAATATTTGTTTGAAGTAGTAGTTTACGGACCGCTTTTCATTCGCATTTTGCGGATTTTGTTGTCCGTTTTATTAATATCAATATTCTGTTCGTCAGCAAATAATGAAAAATCCATCAAATAATCCACGCGCAGTTGAAATTAAGCTTCGCGCAGTTGAAATTAAGCTTCGCGCAGTTGAAATTAAGCTTCGCGCAGTTCCGCGCTGCAACAAATTCGCTCTGAAAACCAATCCGCCATAATTCTGTATACTCCGTACCAGCCCTATTGAGCCAGAACAGTTACTGGAACAAACCGTTTAAAATAGCAATCAATGAACGGACGGCGTTATTGCGCGCTTCGCTGGGTTCACACATGGGCGTCTCTCTAGTCAAGATATTCACGGCTATTCACAACTTAAGTTCAAAGGCACATTGCCTGGTTTATATTTTTATCAAATATGCATGGGCATATCCGAAAAAGTCACGAGGTCGCGAAGGCTGTTCTAAAAGTTTATTAATAAACGACCGATCTTAGTCCTGACGAATTCGTCTTCTGTCATGGCTCGGCTTTGTCAAACTAACCATGACTAGAGATGATATGAAAACCCAGCTGCCTGTACAATATAAACGCACCGACCCGTGCTTGAAGAGAAAATAGCTATGGAAAATTGAAGAAACAATTGAAGAGAATATAGCTGTGGATTCTTCATTGTGACGCCACGACCATGGTAGGCCGTAGGGGGCAAAAATCTGCATTTGGTGTAGACATATTGTTAGCACAATCACAGAGCTGTTTTACGTGTTGACATTATTACCTGTCTACGTGCAATTTAATTCAATATCTTATCGAATTATTTTATATATGTATACGGATACAAAATGATTCGATACAGTATCTAAATCATCTGAAATGCGTATACAAATTAGTTTGATGTAGCATTGAAATATTCGATGCAGTATCTAAAAAATATGTATACGGATATAAAATAATTCGATATGATATCTAATTAAATTGTATGTGGACGCAAAATAATGAATGTCAACACGTAAAAAGCTCTGTGATTGGCTAAGAATATGTGTCTACACGCAATGTCGATTTTTCTCTCCTACGGCCAACCATATACGACGTCAGAAAACGCTACATTGTATCAATGTAGGCATGCGCCTTGTTTCTTGGAGATGGTTGGATCGTTTTACCCGGCCAGGCCCAGAGGTTGACGCACACAGGGCGGTGAAAACGTACATATAGACCTTCATGTATTGCGGCAACGTTCATTGCCATACACTTCCCACAGTTTTCAAAAGTCGCATGTTTCGACACATGGAGAAAATAAGGGATAACTGCTTTCTTATACGTTGCAGATTAAATTTTGATACCGGTACAGCATGGTATCACTACATACGATTCTAAACAAACCTGTGATTTCCAGTCTGTATTTCCGTGTGTCTATCCAAAGTGTACTGAGATGTGTAAAACTTCATGCAATATGTGCGTTGGAAGCTCGAAGAAATTTGCTTCGCTTTCTAGTGTCGGGTAAAATCGCACTTCTCTGCAAACTGTGCCTCACACAATTCACATGGGATGTTCTTTCCGTTATGAGTCTGTTCATGC
>JAVTVY010049491.1:0-23837 GCA_036873755.1 Hanleya hanleyi
AGGTCGACCGTCATACTCTATGTGTCCCTTAATGATTTAAATAATTAAAATATCAGTTACACACATTTCTAAGCGAAAAAGGGTGGACGCTGGTGATGAAATCTGAACACTTCCGTAAAATGGGAAAATGTGTTGAAATATATTACTACAATGCCATCGAAATACACAGTCACTATTTCTTTAAGAAATTATGAAATAAAATGTGCACAAAATATCTCCATGATAAGTATTTTAATCTAGGAAATGTGTTTAAATGAGATGTGTGCATATTTGAGCACTTCTACGCACAATGGTACATTTTTACGCGTTCAATAAGTGTTACACACGACGTGTTCAAACTATGACCACGTGTTCCAATATAACCACCATTTTGAACACTGGTGCTGAAATTAGAACAGATATGTTTCAAATGGTGTACATATTTGAAGGCATGTGCCCATATTTGAATGTCAGGTGTAAAAGTGTAGCCGATCATTGTGCGTAAAAGTGTTCAAATATGCACGTATCACATATGAACATATTGAGCACATATCCTTGTTTTAAAACACTTATCATGGGGCGTTTTTTGCACATTTTATTTCGTAACTTCTTCAAGAATAGTCACATTGTTAATTTCGATAAAGTTGTAGTGATATTTTTGAACAAATTTTCGCCTTTTACTGAAGTGAACTGATTTGAACCCCTGCGTCCACTTTTTTGACAGTGTCGTCAGGGTAAGACTGTTCCAAGCGTTTACCTTTAGACCACAGTACGTGTCTCGTTTTGGTCTGTAAGTGAGGACCGGAGCAAGCGGTTATCATTTTTACGATTAGGAAGTGTTCAAATACTAAACATGTACAACAATAACATGGGGAATTCCTGGAACCTCGACTATATCCCTCTCAACATGTTTGTGACACACGAACCACCATCCTGTGCCTGTGTAGCTGTTAACACTCAGTATTGGGGTGTTCAGAGCTTTAATATTAAAGTTACCTGATAATCAGTTCCACTTAAACACAGTAATGAGTCCGAGTATTAGTCTACCTGTCTGGCAATTAAATTATTCAACCAAAGAGATTGTCTTGTGTACCACCAGTCCAAAACGGACTTCTAATTAAAGCTGCGTATTGGTAGATATTACAAATACATCGTGAAATACACTGCTAATTCATATATCTGCGTGGAAAAACGAGGCGAAATCCGACTGAATTTTCTTCTGCTCCACTTTTCCACTCTACTTTGCCGTTCGATCAAATGGATAGTGACTGCCTAACGAGCCCTATAATCGCATCTAATTAGGCAGATGTGAGTGATTAAGCCACACAGAGTTAGAAAACAAGAAAGAAATCGCCATGAACTGGCACATGGCTGGTGTTGGAGGGTAGCTTAACGACTGGGTACGGTCAACATTAGACTTAATACACGCGTCGGTCTTCAAAGACCAACTCGCCTCTTATCTCTGTTTATTTTCTATAACTTGGTAACAGAATCGCGCCTAAAGAACGCCGGGGCTACACACAACCCTACACAAAGACGACCGTTTGAAGTCACTGGCATTTACCCTTAGTTTTCCTGTCTCTGATCTTTATACTTGGTTACAGATATACACTAATTCGGGGATCTGAGAGGGAATTTGACTTTCTAAAAAAGTGATCACGTTCAGTGAGCAAGTTCATATGAACAGTTCATTTGAATTGAAGTATGTAATTGTTTTATATTCACTTTTTCGATCAACTAATCTGTTGAACACTGCACCGTTGTACCGACAGAAAAACGTTCAACTATTGACTGCCATTGGCATACCGGTAGACCATGGAGTTCCATGATCGGACAAACGGAATTCCGAACGAATGTATTTCTCTTTGGAAAACTCGGAGCCTTTGAAACCCATACTATCTTTTCGCTTCGTTCATGTCAATGAGTGCTGATGCCAGTTCCGTGAATTGTCAAAATTACCAGTATATTCAGAAAAGTGAATCACATGGTTATCTTTTGAAACTACGAACAAGAATGCCCTCGAAATTAATCTCTTCTTTTTCAGTTTTCTAGTAGTATGTTGCGCTGTATACGCTTATCTTTTTAACAACGAGTTTGTACCATTACGCTATACACATAAAGGGCTTATGCTCCCTTAGGGGGGCCCCTTTTATATGATACATTGAAGACGAAGAAGTTATGCCGCACAAACCATCCCAAACGACGTTCTGAACATACTATAACATTTAACGCTTGGGGATGGCGGGTAAGAAACGTTTTCACTCTTTTCATGTCGCATTTTCACAAATTCATCTGTTGTATTGAATAGCTCTGGGCTCGGAGATCTTTCGAACCTCCAGGCATGCGAGAGTCAAGCCCCCAAAAAGTGAAACCACATGTTTTCCGTAGGGGGTTGAGTTTAGGTACAAGTTACAATACACAAACGTGTTTATGTCTCCACGCTAAAGTATACAATCTGCCCGCCTCTAACCGTATAAAATATCAAACGAAACCCGGGCTATCGCAAACGCTCTCACCCGAAATCATTTCTAAGCCTTTAGTTAAATGAAGGAAACTGTTAGTATGCGATAACTCGTGAAACCTATCTACGCGATCTAAGAAATATCTCATTTTGGGCAATACGTGTAGTTCTTAGAATACATTGCGCCGTGGCGACTCACGCGAAAGTTTTTTCGCTGAGCGAAACACAGAGATAGTTGAGGGAAATTTGAAGAAAGAGGTTAACTGAGTCAGTGTTTGTAAATGAAATTAAATTGGATTTATTACAATTCTCTAATTTGTAATTATCTTACAATAAATAACTCTATTAATCAATGTTTATAACATTATATATAACAAAAGGTCATTGAATTTTTACCATGGCCAACTTCGAGAGAGAGTGTATAGGAAAATATTCCATCAATAATAGAAAAAAAACATCACGGGAACCTTTTTAGAAAATTAAGTTAACAAACCGGTCTAAACGTGATATATTTCTTCACGTTAGGCAAGGTATTTCATATGGCATTTCAATACAAATCTGCACCACTTCAAAGTTCAAACCCATTTCCAACACAATATTACACTAAAGCATGCATTAACAAATATACTATGTACAAATATTATAAGAAAGCACCATTAATTTGTTCCAAAGGCACAATATTGTCCAATTCCGTATCAGAATCATAATAATCAACATCAATCATTTCATCCTCGTCGTCAGAGCAATTGTTAGCTTCAACTTTCATCCTATCATTCAGATGGTTATCGAGTTCTTCATCAGTTGACGGCGTCAAAGGCTGGTCCGATTCTCCGTCAGATCTTGATTTACTTTTCTTATTTTCATGCGTCTTGATATGTTTGCTCAAATGGTCACTGCGCATGAATCTCTTTCCGCATTCCTGGCACGCGAACCGTTTTTCTCCCGTATGCGTCCGCAAGTGACGCTGAAGTTCGTCCGATCTCGTGAAACTTTTCCCGCAGAATAACCAATTACAGACAAACGGTCTTTCACCAGAATGCCATCTCAAGTGAGCTTTTAAATGAGAGGTTTTCCCATAAACTTTACCACATCCCGGAAGATGACAGATGTGCTGTTTTTTCTTGGTCGGGTCGGAATTGTTTGGATTTTGACAGTTCGGACAGCGACATCTTCTGCAGCGTCGTGCAGTGGTCACTGGTTTAGAGGTCGAGTAGAAGGGAGATAACCCAGCCTGAAATCTGTGCATTTCTGACGGAGATCCGGTCTGACTGAGTAATTGAGGCGGAACGAATTTGTACTCCGGCGATGAAATGGCGATGGAGAGAGGCGAAAGAGGCGATGGCATCTGCGAAGGATGGACAGGAGATTGAATCGACCACCATGGAATGTCTGCCTCAGATGCTGGGGGAGGCGACAGCTGTTTTGGCGGAAGACCTGAAGGGGGCGACACGGCCAATGCGATAGGGGACATAACTGGTGATAAGACTGGCGATGGGGACGGAGTTGGTAAAAATCCCTGCCCCGTCGCCATGATATTCTGTTGAATTAATCTGGATTGATGAACGTCGTAGTTGAAAGCTGGCGATCTTGGAGGTTGGACGTGTTGTATATGATGAAGGCTATCTTGAGGTCTCACTACACTGACCGCTGACAATTCCGCCAGTCTCATGGCCGCCGCTGCGCTGGCCTCTCGTCCCAGAAGGGCAAATTGGGCGATGTGAATGCTGATTGCCCATATTAGCATATGGAAAAGGCACCATAGAGTGGGCATGGGGTTTTATCAGTTCCGATCCGGTCTGGCCGATACGATTACAGGTGGCAGATAATAAAGCCAATGACGAGGTATCTGGTCGGGTTGCAATCGGCTCCTGAAAAAACAGCAACAGTAGCAGAGAATGAATATTTAACTTCGGGCAAACAATTAACATACGCAATTTAAGTAGCCTTATCGATACCACTGAAAATCACATCACAGAAAACTTCAATTATGCAATTCAAAGTCTCAGTTCGAAATGGAGACGATAAACCCACACGGGGGCTATTTGATTTAAATTGCAAAACACACGCTGATGGCCATTTTGATGGTGTAGTTTTCAGTGTTTGATTTCAGAAGAACATCTGCGATGAAATTGACAAGTTTTGACGGCAATTATTGGGTCAATCGATATGAGCACAGGTGTGTGGGTCTTTGACAAGATAGATGGCAGATATCGACACACCCATTCCTGATGTCGGAACTTACATAATTTCCGACATGTGTCAAAGATACCAACAGAGTGAAGTTTATACATTGAAATGATTTTTTTCAAATATATATTTGAAGTTGAATTGTTAAAAAAATAACTACTGATTTTCGCATTCTTTCAATACACAATCAATTCTTTCGGATCGATACTTCCGTCCTAGATAGATCAAATAGGCAGTGTTTATACTTCGTTGTAGTTATAACATTACAACAACTTGCTATCAGTCAGCATATATTGATCGATATTTTAAATAATAAATGTGGCCGAATTCTACGTAACTAGATTCTTTAAGTATAGTGACCTATACATGTAGTAAAATAAATTCATTTCTATGCGTTTTTATCGAGTGAAAGGAAATTTAAGTGTCAGTCCGGCTGACACCTATAAAATTGGTATATTGCTGCCATCCTGGTATCACTTGACTGTTAAGAGCTAATGGTATTGATGTATTCGAACAATAGGTTGTCTAATCTTGTCCCAGTTTGTATCCACGTGTTACAAAGTCTTTAATCCAGGTTTTTGTGCACTTCAGAAAAGATTATAGTAGTGTTCTAAAAAAGAGCAATTAGATCAGTCTTTACAAATCTAGAAAAGATTAGCTATAAAAACAACCTTAGACCCAGGAAAACCGTACATATACCTTACACAATGGGAATCCACCAAAGAACTGTGCCCTATAGAAATCGGCAGCTTTGCGCTTCAACTTCTGTGTATTCTAGCGAGAACCTTTTGAACATTTTAACAAAAGGATCGTTCTGCTTAACTTCACACGTGTGTGAGTCCACCTAGCGTGAGATCACTTGGGATTGAATATCTTTAGCCTAGCACAGATATGTTAATTAAATTGATAGAATTTGTATTGTTTTTCTGTGAAATCTCCTCGAATACTAATTTATTCCTATTAAGAAATCAATTGCACCCAAATTAGACCCAAAGTCTAGCCTGTTCAACAGGTCCATCTCTCATTGTGTAAAACCAAGTATTGCTTTAGAAAAATATACGGACAACTGCGTAACCTTAAATTTTGATGATTATATACATTTATTCAGGTACTGTCAAACCTAATCGTACTTAAGTTTAATGAACAATAAATATAATTATTTTAACATTCAATACATTTTGAAATGTAGAAGAACATTCTTCAACAGCAAAACTTGATATTTTTCTATGCAATTTGAAAACATAAATTTGGAGATGAAGATCAATAAACAAGAAAAGAAGTTTTAGACAAACCTGTATGGTATGATATCCGTGCGGTCTAGCCAACGCAGCTGTAGTCATAATGGCTGAATTCTGACACAGTTTTTTTTCGTCTCGCTCTAACACGAGCGCGTGAGCACGTTCTCGGTTTATTGTTCAAATCCAAATATTAGCCACTTCAGCTCGTCTCTCAAAGCCTTTGAAGAAAATTCAGTGCGTAAAGATCCCAAATTGAAGAGCTCAGAGTCTGTACATAATCCAAACTGTATACGGATTTTTTTCACAGTCACAGATTCGCAAATATGTAAATTCCACAACTGGTAAAATTGTCTCTCCCAAGATATGCGTATACAAGTATAATCCAGACGTCTGTTCCAGCTTGATCGACCGATGATGAATTCTAGATGCAGTTCAAATCCCAGGAGGCTTGTAGAATGACTTGTTGCCCTGTACGAGTCGTGTGTGTAGGTATTTTCACCACCCCAGTGCTCGATGTTACTATATCAGAGGTGGAGAATCGAATGAAGATCTCCTCCCAAACAGGCTGCATTTCAATACTTTCCCGTCAATAGCTTGTAACACACAGCGCGCATGAGATCGCCTTTGATCAGCCGCCATCCAATCGGATAGGCCCGCCGTCCCTTTGAGGTTTACCGCCGACCAATTACAATCAATAGGCGGGTGGTTTAAAAGGAAATTAAATCCTTTATGTCCACAACCTTCTTAGAGGCAGATTGTTGACTCGCATAATAGACCTGATTATGCGCTGTTATTAGAGGGGCTGTCCAAGGCGGGCAACTAATCAGCCCGAGGGGAACGTATATACACAAATAATTGGATTTGATAGATCAAAGAAAGTAAATGACAGAACCAGGCGTTTTCATTGGCTGCTTGAAACACGTGACTGAACCCTGGATCGCGTCTCTTGTCCAGAATATTACTGCAGTTTTAAGGTGTAGTTGTAGGCCGACATGTACGTGTTAAATTCTAGTTAGATAACATATATTGAGGTTAGACGTCGTCATTTAGCGACTTCCCCACAAGGAGTTGTCCTCTTTGAACTAATATCGCGACTATAGTGTTCAGAGTTGACAAAATGTCCCCCTTTGAAAGGACTACGTCGGCTCGCTAAACCCGAGAAAGGAGCGTCAAAATTTGCTCCTGGAAAACAGGGACGAATAGCCGCACACACTGGCATTTGAAAAATGTGTTTATAAGGTTAACGGACATAAAAGAGATATTCGCAGAAATGTTTGCGACTGCTTCGACGCACGAATGATTTATTTTTATCGGGAGGATGCCCTAAGCATGTTATCACGTGTTTCTTAATAGATACACTATCTTAGAGAGATATTTGATAATAGCAACTCTCAAACGTGTTGTGATAATACCACAAGTTATTGTATTACTTCTACATGTATGAAGTAGAAAATGTGGCTCAACAAAATTCCAAAGGTTAACATAACATGGAGCCCTCTAATGGGATAAAAAATACTTCCTAAAGAAACAATGTTCCAAAAAAGCCCCAAATTAGAAACGATGGAACAGCATGTATATTGCGAAATCTTTGACCCATTCAGATTTGAATAATAATTAATAACCACATACTGGGTCGAAGCGTGTTCAGCTACGACCCCCTGCATTTTAACGCCGCATTTTCTCAGAGACGAGAGACGGAATTGTAGATGTTATCGGATGCTTTGTCTCGCTGTGTTACATTAAGAAGGACTCGGGATTATCACGCCAATGGCGGAATAAGGTGTGTATGATAGGGAGAGATATAGAGTCGAATATCGGGATTGGTTTCCGGGAAGGTGGGAGGGGGGGACGTGTTTGTAGATTGAAAACGGTGTTAACTGTGGGAATACTTACAGATTCAAAACGGGCCTGATGGTAAATAAAGATAATTATGAATTATAACCGGAAATGAAATCTCACGTGCAAGCCTTTCATTTAATTAAAAGTTGCTCTTCATAGTTCTATTATAATTTCAGTGAATACACGTGCTACGTATCGCTCGAATTGGCTATATTTTGACTGTTTAAACGAAGTTCGCTTTTACCAATGGATAACCTAGTTTAAATTCACAGTCTTTGCCAAGATCTTCTGGTTACAGCATAGTTTAAATGAACGAAAAGAAGGAGTTGGGCTTTTAGCAATACTCTGTTAATTCCAATAACGTAGAGACGTTAAGTTTAATTCAAACGAGAATGAATGGTATGAAAAAACGACCCAGTCAAAATGATAAGAAAGGCCTTATAGAAATGGTGTCACATTTAACAGGAGTAACTCTATATTCTTGATCTGGCGTTCTAAAACCGTTATACAGTTTGAAGGCAAGCTCCTCAAAACTCGGCATGGCTGATGAGTATGGGGAAGAATAAGGAAGTATAATACCAAGCCGAAAGTGATTACAATTAAGGTATTTTTCAAACCGAGAACTACAAACTGTCGAGGGGTTACTAATAGTACAGGCGACATCAAAGAAGACGCCGACAATAGAGGGATTAGGCCGGGCATAGCAGTACTTCAACCACAGACAAACATATTGCAGGCGTTCTTGGGAACAAACTCGCGGTGGGTCGATGAACCACGGTCACAAAATACTACCTGTTGAATGTATGGGCTTGGTTGTACGACTATACCTTCTAACTTTATCGGATATTCATTTATTTACACCCAGGTTCGTCTCAAATCATCGGTATCAAATTAAACCTTTTACCGGTGTCGTATTTGAAATAATTTATTTCCGTTTCAAGTATAGAGTAAAAACTTAGGTTGTGCTGTTTTAAGGCCCCTATTGTTGTGTATATGATATGTTGTCCTAATTCCAGTGCACTTCTATTGATCCGTGATTATCCTATCTTAGCTCACTGAGATCGATGCTCAATGCAAGCTGCATGTAAAATTAAGAAAAATCCATTATCGGAAACAGAGAGAATTAAGGTTTCAGCAATATTTCAGCTAAATAGCGTCTTATCGGAAACATACACATGTCCGAATTACGTGAAAGAATGTACCGGTACTCTGTGCAATACATGTGTTTTTGATCAAAATATATTGAGTGAATAGAGTTTAATGTCGCTTTCAACAGTATTTCAGCTATATCGCGACGAACCAACTAAGCACCACCCAGGCAAGTTGCGTTCCTGCTACTGGTCTAAATATAATATTCATTAGTTAAAATAGCTGATATGTTATTTTCAAACTATTGCTTGAAACGCGGGACAGAAGCTTCCGTGAAACTTCAAGTTATCCGAAATAGAACAGCTGTTGAGCTCCAAGCGTTTATACCAGAAGAGCACTATAACGTCTAATTAAATAAAAAAAATATCAATATTAATATTGGCACCAGTTCAACATTGGTGCAGTATCAACACTATACCAAACGATACATGAAAGCTGTACTTTGAAGTTTTAATTTCGTGCTATTTTGGGAACTGTATAAGGATGTTTTATTGAAGGTGGTAGCTTTTGAATTTGCTAAGCTAGTTTCAGCTTCCTCTTCAACGTGTTTGATGAATTACCTTTTGCCATCAGCTACCAGTACCTGGGTGAAAGGGTTGAAAAGGGGTACAATTATTGGGTCTAAGTTCCCAGGATCATCCAGCTTAACGTGAATGTGTTGCTCGTAATGCCCATTGCGTTTCACTGGAGTGTCCGTTAATATCTAGGTAATCTAAAGACTTCGATTCTCAACCTCTCAAGTCATTCATTAGGGGTAGTTCAGGCCGGACTGCGGATTTTTCGCTCAACGGTTCAACACAATTGGGCGGGCAACATCAAGTGTATTTGACAATACAGCCACCAGCCCCACGCCTCACTCTCCGAAAATACAATATGTTCACTGTCAGGCAAACAAATCGGTTTGTACTCAACTACTTCGGTCTGTCTCTTCAACTGTTATACCGTACAACTGTTAAGATGAAAAATTTCTGCAGTTTGTTCGTCTAGTTCGTAAAACCGTGGGAGTAAAAGTACGTCTAGAGTGTGACTGGTCTGCCGTAAATACTTGAATTACATACTTCTATGGCTGTAAACTGTTAACATTTTCGTGTTTGTTCAGATGATTTATGAATTATATTATCTTCCACATTAAGCCGTGCACGTTCGAAGTACTGAATTATGCTAAAACAGGGCAACAGTTTAGAAGCCGATCTGATTAAAATAGACCTACCGTAAAACACCGACTGAAATGTCCAACGACTTGTATACACCGGTCCAATTCAGTATTTCAGAAATCATCTCGGTAAAGGTCTTCAACCCAATTAACTAAAAAACACTGCAGAAATTTTCACAGTGACGAATAGTTCTCAACAAAATATAGGGCAGAATATTTTGGGGAATTGGGTTCTGGAACAGTATACAAGTTACAGGCAATAATATAGTCAACGTATGAAGTAAGTATCCTGAGTTAACTTTCCGCTGTTGCATCGAAAGAATAAAAAAGGTGAAATCATATTTAGGGTTATCTGAAGCCGAAGGACTCTGGGTCTTGAAGAGAGAGAGAGGTGGGCGAAGGGGTGAATTCATTTGGGGTGTCCCGGAGGTGCTCAGAATGTTGCGTTTATTTGTTTTACATGTATTCCTTGTCCCAAGTTGCATGGAACCGATTATTTTCCCCTAATTATTTTCCCAGTCGTATTTGACGGTGGAGATAATTATGAAGCCCAATTATAAATCCCAATTATAACGCTCAATTAAGTGTACATTGTAACACCGAGTTATAGGATTGATCTTCATTGAGAAGATTTGCGAGATTATTATCTATATGAGACGGCAAAGCTCAGATGGTCCACGTACACGGACTGGAGGGGTTGTGGGTTCGCTGACGGCTACAGAACAAGCGGCCATGAATGCCATTAACACCAAGCTTGGTCCGCATGTCACGAAAGAAGATTGTTTTTTTCCACCTAACCCATGCAGAGCACTTGGCGGAAGATGCAGAACCTTGGCCTGACCACCCAGTACCATGAAGATGATAACATCAAGCATTTCTGTGGCATGTTCGACGGGCTTGCTTTTCTCCCCCTCGACCCAATTCCCATTTTAATAGGCTACACAAGTATTGAAAGATTAAGAAATATGTTATAACATCAAATAACTTTGTCTTGAGATCTTATCATTTACCATGTTTTTACTTTTATTGCTAAAATAGCATAGAAATAATATGTGATGGGGGTTTTGTCCAGTGGGGGTTATGTCCGGTGGGGGTTATGTCCGGTGGGGGTTTTGTCCTGGGGGGGTTTGTCCGTGGGGGTTTTGTCCGGTGGGGGTTTAGTCCTACCCCCCCGCATCGCTAAAACCTGAGGCGTCTAGCGGAGAACACGCGCACGACTATTACGTGACTGCGCGTAAAGTTACAATGAAGAAAACTTCTTCTTGTAACCAAGCTGCGTGAGACGCGCTCTGACGCAATTGGTAAATATTACAGCCTGAGCTGTATTATATTATTGTAGTCGAGCACACTTTTGTAATTAGAAGAATTCGCCAATATTTCGATTTATCGCTAGTCGTGTTCAATATTGAGTTATTTCTGCCCCGTACTGTACCCTTTCTCTCCGGCTGGGGAGGAATGCGGTTTGGTGTGACGTGATGGAACCAAGAATTTAGAACAAGTTGATCAGGTTTTTGAGAAACGTAGACAAAAAAGTAAATCACATTGATTGAGACTCAAAAGAAATTAGTAAAATGCCGCTCACACGGAGCGCAGACCGTTGTGTCACTCGGTGATAAATACAGAAAGAATATGGAAAGAAACAAATGATTTAATTGCTCAAAGAAAGAGAAAGGAAAGTAGAAAATTGAATTATAATGAAATAGGAGGAGAGTGTATCCCTAACTCGTAACATATTTTTGCAAACACCCTGATAGGTCCAAGAAAAGATAAACGACGGAGGCGGATCTTTTCAGAAATGCTATCACCCTAGAACTCGTTTCTAATTTCCCGTGTTACATACATGGTCCACGCGAATGTATCACAAGCTATAACATTTTTCCCCAGCATTGGTTGTTTTGGACTTTACGTTATTGTTTCATGTTTCCTGTCATTTCGTGGTTACCGATACGTTACAGAAATGCACTCTCAGTTCGTTCTGTGACAAACACCCGGCGGTATGCACACAAAATGAACACACACGTGCGTAGTCCAATATAATGTGACTGGAATACGTCCTCCTTTAATATGTTGGTGTCTACCATGTCCGTATCACAGCTCAATCAAACATCAAAATAATAAAAGACAGGCTATCAGTCACCCATTTTATTGGACTAACACGTGCGATGATGTTTATTTTAGTTCTTTATAACTTAGTTGTTAATTCGTTGTGATTCTGACTTTTCATGTTCACCATCTTCACATTTCAAGTTAAATACTACACTAACGTTCCGTCATTTACATGTAGTGTTCTACTTGGATATGCGAAGATGATGTTTACATGTTTACATGATTACATGTTTACATGATTACATGTTTACATGTTTCCTGTGATTTGTGCAACGTGTATAGCATGATACATGTATAGCAGCCAATGCAGGATTTGATAGGCCTATACTCGGAATAAGCAGATCTCCTATAACCATGTTATATTTAACGAAAAAAAAAGTCCCAAAGGCGTCACTCCCATACATAGATGATTGATGTTAGTAGTTAAATCAACATCAAATTATTAAACAATAATACCGACATAAATTAGTAGTCAATCAGATAGTTTCAGAACCACGATCCGAGATTTAGTCGAGTATTTTTGTTTCGAGACAATCTGACTCAAAAGCGACGCAACTTTCAGGCCGTTTGTCCCTTTACGTACAGGAAGGAAATAACAAAATTGTAGTCAGTCCCTTGTATAAGTGTGACAGCCATCGGGAATTTTGTCCAGTGTATCGAAGCCTTAGTACGGAATACAAGAAGTATGAAGTATATGAATATATGAAGTTGATCGAGTCTATATTCATGCACAAGTCAACTTCGAATTTCAAGCGTGAATGGAGAAGTCGACTTGAATGTCATTTGCGTTGTTGACAGAAGAGAGTCATGCATGTTTAGGAGACGACTATTTAATTTCACGATAACAAGAGCAAAATTTGGCTTCAAATACGCCCGCGAAAAAACATCGTCTCCTCCAGATGTATCACATATAATCGTGATTTTTAATGATTTACTGCTTTCATTGTCACAGTGGCCTTGACCTCAATATTGGTATGTGACACATTGCCCCTCCCCCCCCCTCCACTAATAAACATTACAACTGTAGACAGAAAACTGTCACAGATATACCCGAAACGAACGGTTCAATAATTTCTTGATTTTTATGCTACGATGACCTTCGACCTCTGTCCTCGACCTGAATTTTTGTACGTGGCACAACGTCTTCACTAAGTGCATCCAGTCATCAACAATTGGAACAGTAGATAGAAAACTGTCACCGGACATGAAGGGACGGACAGACGGACGGAAATCGCCGTCACATAATATATACGTCCGCATCATCAGATTTTGTACCCGGGGTCAGACTCTCGGATAAACCGACTTTTAGTAGGTTACAAACTATGACAATGGGAGATTGGCTTTTGGTTGGGCGTGTATAAAAAAGAAAAGACTGAAATGGAAGGAGAGTAGCGTGTTCATAGATTAATATATCATTAAAAACGTTTAATCTTGCTGAGATTCTGACAAAAAAAATCATGTCCTAAGTTCTCTCATACTCCCTCCCCTTGCCTCACAAAAATTTCTCCGCGTTGAAACAAAATAACTTTATTCATAGTGACTGGGATATTTGCCATACATTTTTAGTTCCTATATTGAGATATTTTGTTTTCATCACGGACCACCGACTCCATTTGAAAAAATTCTCAGGGAATCCGGAAAAATTGTATCCAAAGAGTTACTCCCCTGGAATTGATATTGTCAGTGATGCATTTTGCGAAAACGACGCATCAGACAGTTTAACGAGAAACATGACAAGTTAAATGAGTTTTTGGGAAATTTATCTTGATACTTCCACTAATTAAAAATTTAGCATGTGCGGAGAGTACAATCCTGATAAACAGATTACCAATTATGTATTTGTTCAAATAAACGGAAGAAATGAATTTAATCTACAGGGGGAGAGTTTACTGCATTTTCAATAGTAATTCAATCCAAAGTTGAAAAAAAACCCAACAACAAACACACTATTAGTATACGAATATCTATTTTGTGTATTTAATTCGGCACAAAAATGCAGTATACAAGAAGATAACTGATGTGTTTCGACAACCTCACGCGATATACACAACTGAATATACGTCAAACGTGTAATATCTGTTCCAAACTATTCCAGGTTATTCTAATTTGTATTCAAACGGTACAAAAGTTGTTATACTGGCGAAACTATATCATTTACTAGTATTTCCTGTGATAATTGTGAATCTACACAATCCAAATTGTCAATGGCAATCTGTTGTATTAGAATCATAGTTTGTTTTAAGGCTGTGCAAGTTTCAGAAAAATCAAACTTAAGAAAATCCTTCACCAAAATCGTAAGCAGCTTCCTTGAAGATACTGAGCTGTCAAGATAGCGACCCAGCAAAATAACACGCATTTGAACTTGCGGAGTCTTATGGATAAAAATATATTCTGTTTTATTTTTTTTATGCTTGATCCCGTTCTAGAAAACTTAGACTAGCTTTTGATTTTGGACTATCAACTTTGAATATATTGGTTAGATATGTAAAATGTGGGGAAAACAGCCTGCAGCTTACACCCTCCCATACTGTGACGCCCCAAATCTTCTCAAATCCCATTACTTAATACTCGGGAAAATATCGTCTGTATATTGTTGTTGAACGAGAGTCTCTATCAAACTGTGAAAGAAAACAAGTTGATCCAGTTAAAACTAGGGGGAACTAGATACTAGAAAAGTATATCACAGTTAAAATGGGATCAGACGGATAAAGAGAGACACCGCGCACATGGTTGGAATTGTCGTCTCTTATAGTTGTGGTGATAGCAAAACGGATTAAAGAACAAAGAAAGTACGTATTTGTTGTTTATTCAATATGGTTCCAAAAACAGAGGAAAATGACTGCAAACGAGCATTTATCATGATAATTAATCACGATAAAAAGAAAATCAGTTGCATTTTAATGGAAATTATAGAAAAACGAGTGAATATCAGTATATTCTGTGTTATATGGCGTATTCATACAATATTCTGTGTTATATTGTGTATTCATACTATATTCTGTGTCATTATTGTGTGGCCATCTAATATCAGTATTTTCTGTGTTATATTGTGTATCCATTCAATATTCTGTGTTATATTGTGTATCCATACAATATCAGTATTTTCTGTGTTATATTGTGTAACCATCCAATATTGTGTATCCATACAATATTCTGTGTTATATTGTGTATTCATACAAAATTCTGTGTTATATTGTGTATCCATACAATATTCTGTGTTATATTGTGTATCTATACAATGTTCTACGTTATATTGTGTATCCATACAATATGCTGTGTCATATTGTGTATCCATACAATATTCTGTGTTATATTGTGTTCTCATCCAATATTCTGTGTTATATTGTGTATCCATACAATATTCTGTGTTATACTGTGTACCGATCCAATATTCTGTGTTATATTGTGTACCCGTCCAATATTCTGTGTTATATTGTGTATCCATACAATATCAGTATATTCAATGTTATATTGTGTACCCATCCAATATTGTGTATCCATACAATATTCTGTGTTATATTGTGCACCGATCCAATATTCTGTGTTATATTGTGTACCCGTCCAATATTCTGTGTAATATTGTGTATCCATCCAATATTCTGTGTTATATTGTGTACCCATCCAATATTGCGTATCCATACAATATTCTGTGTTATATTGTGCACCGATCCAATATTCTGTGTTATATTGTGTACCCGTCCAATATTCTGTGTTATATTGTGTATCCATCCAATATTCTGTGTTATATTGTGTACCGATCCAATATTCTGTGTTATATTGTGTATCCATCCAATATTCTGTGTTATATTGTGTACCGATCCAATAATCTGTGTTATATTGTGTATCCATACAATATTCTGTGTTATATTGTGTACCGGTCCAATATTCTGTGTTATATTGTGTACCGGTCCAATATTCTGTGTTATATTGTGTACCCATCCCATATTGCGTATCCATACAATATTCTGTGTTATATTGTGTACCGGTCCAATATTCTGTGTTATATTGTGTACCTATCCAATATTCTGTGTTATATCGTGTATCCATACAATATTATGTGTTATATTGTGTACCCGTCCAATATTCTGTGTTATATTGTGTATCCATCCAATATTCTGTGTTATATTGTGTACCGATCCAATATTCTGTGTTATATTGTGTATCCATCCAATATTCTGTGTTATATTGTGTACCGATCCAATAATCTGTGTTATATTGTGTATCCATACAATATTCTGTGTTATATTGTGTACCGGTCCAATATTCTGTGTTATATTGTGTACCGGTCCAATATTCTGTGTTATATTGTGTACCCATCCGATATTGCGTATCCATACAATATTCTGTGTTATATTGTGTACCGGTCCAATATTCTGTGTTATATTGTGTACCTATCCAATATTCTGTGTTATATCGTGTATCCATACAATATTATGTGTTATATTGTGTAGCGATCCAATATTCTGTCTTATATTGTGTATCCATACAATGTTCTGTGTTATATTGTGTATCCATACAATATTCTGTGTTATATTGGGTACCCATCCAATATTCTGTGTCATATTGTGTATCCATCCAATATTCTGTGGTGTATTGTGTATCCACCCAATATTCTGTGTTATGTTGTGTACCGATCCAATATTCTATGTTGTATACACAATATAACGCAGAATATTGTATGGATACACAATGTAACACAGAATATGTGTTATATTGTGTACCGATCCAATAGTCTGTGTTATATTGTGTACCGATCCAATATTCTGTGTTATATTGTGCACCCATCCAATATTCTGTGTCATATTGTGTATCCATCCAATATTCTGTGTTATGTTGTATATCCATCTAATACTCCGTGTTATATTGTGTACCGATCCGATATTCTATGTCGTATACACAATATAACACAGAATATTGTATGGATACACAATATAACACAGAATATGTGTTATATTGTGTACCTATCCAATATTCTGTGTTATATCGTGTATCCATACAATATTCTGTGCTATATTGTGTACCGATCCAATATTCTGTATTGTATTGTGTACCCATACAATATTCTGGGTTATATTGTGCATCCATAAAATATTCTGTGTTATATTGTGTACCCATCCAATATTCTGTGTTATATTGTTTATCAATACAATATTCTGTGTTATATTGTGTATCCATACAATATTCTGTGTATTATATTGTGTACCGATCCAATATTCTGTGTTATATTGTGTATCCATACAATATTCTGTGTTATACTGTGTATCCATACAATGTTCTACGTTATATTGTGTATCCATACAATATTCTGTGTTATATTGTGTATCCATACAATATTCTGTGTTATATTGTGTTCCCATCCAATATTCTGTGTTATATTGTGTATACATCCAATATTCTGTGTTATATTGTGTACCAATCCAATATTCTGTGTTATATTGTGTATCCATACAATATAATTTTCTCTTTGTGTATTCCTTACTATGTACGATTGGTATACCAGTAAATATATAATGTAGGCCAATACAGGTGCGAAAGAAAAAGTGGTTCATCAGATTTGAGTGTCCCGGACACTGTCACTCGGATATCAGACCATGCCCTATAGGTAAAGCATGGAAAGTCGGCGCTTGTCTCTGCATCGTTTCTTTCACACTGGTCCCGAAAGAATTGACTATTTGCACAGAAAACGGTTTCGTGCGATTGATGTGTAGTACAGGCCCGCAAAACAAGAGTTTTGGGGGGTGTGGGCGGTGATATTAGGGTGAAGTGTCGAAATATGGGGTCTCTATATATAACCCCATGCTTTATATAAATCCACGTGCGGATTTATATAAAGCATGCGGTTATATGTGGATTTATATAAATCATGGGGTTATATATAGAGACCCCATATTTCGACACTTCACCCTAATACCACCACCCACACCCCAAAAGTTTTGTTTTGCGGGCCTGTGATGTGTAGTATACACCTAATTTCATCTAATCCCCTAGTCCGAGGTTCCTATGGCCCACAGGCACTCAAAACAATATGTAACCCTATATAACCCCATGCTCTATATAAAATGTATATAAAGCATGGGGTTATATATAGAGACCCCATATTTCGACACTTCACCGTAGTACCACCGTCCAAACCCCCAAACCTATTGTTTTGAGGGCCTGTGCTATGGCCCTTCACGCCAGACGACGGATTTCTGAGAGAATGTCTGGCTAGGGCCAGAGTTCTCTCCCATACAAAAAAAAATGATGTTACATGAAAACTGTAATTATAGACAAAGAACAAAACGGGTCTTGTTAAATTTGGACTGACAAGAAAAAAAAAAAAAAAAAAAGAACCGAGGAATTTTGGACGACTAATCCCCAATCTGTGACCATGTCTAACGGTTTATGTTATAATAGTCGCATTCTAAACTGTGTAAACTATGAAATTCTTCAACGGTAAAATGCAAGATGAACTGAATGGGATGGGTTTGATGAACAAAAGTTAATAGAATATGAATCAAAAGGGGTACAATAATGATAAGAATTGCAATAGAGGTACAATAATAAGGCGACGACAACTTCAAATGTGGTTTAGCCAACAACTAAACCAGTATTATTACGATAACTCTTAATGTGAACAGAGCAGATCCAACTGCGACCGATCCATCCACGCTTATAAGCTAGCTTTTGTGTGACATTGTGGTTTAGGGCTGCTTCCCATACGGATTTCGCCACCCATCAACACAATGTTTTATTTATATTGCATAATATATTCCTTAGGTCAGCTGATATCTTCACAAGCAATATATCAGGTACCGATGTTTAAAAATAAATATCAAAAGGGGGGCATTATGAAAACGAATCGCGTGCCTCGTTCCCCCCCCCCCCCCCTTCATCAAAAAAAAAGGGAAAAAACAGAAAAAAGGCTGTGGTACACCCCAAATCACTCAGGTAGGATAGGACCATAGTGTGGCTGGCACATTAAACCAAGCACCGAATGCACTGAACCTGGGACGAGTATAGAGGGATATGAAACGCGGCTCCTCTCTTTGAACTAGGGTTTGTCTCGCTAATTGATATGTTAATGAGTGATTAGTGATTGGTTAATTAGTACGCCTGGTCACTGATTGGCTTTTTATGCGCAAAAGACCGTCACGTGTGCTTCGCTGCGAGTCCCGCCCTGTTTCGCTTGCCAATGCTGGGCGCACAGGTACGCAAAACAAGAGTTTTGGGGGTGTGGACGGTGGTATTACGGTGACGTGTCGAAATATAGGGTCTCTATATATAACCCCATGCTTTATATAAATCAACATAAAGGCGTGAATCGCACTTTGGGTGAATAGAGAAATAAACGGTTTATCGCCAAACAAAATACATCAGCATATTCTACAAGTATCACTTTATATATTCCCGTCTTCAAATTAGTAAATTTGTGCAATTTTTTACCTTTGCCGGGCGATTCAAAATCCAACCAGACTGTCCATCCATCTAGGAACAGCCCGATTATGGCGGGCTTCGTTCCCAATTTTGATTGGTCAGTCGAGACACGCCTCCGGCAAGAGAGGTCACGCACTGATCAGCTGTCGCAATTGACCAATCAGAATTGAGAACGAAGCCCGCCATAATCGGGCTGTTCCTAGATGGATGGACAGTCTGGTTGGATTTTGAATCGCCCGGCAAAGGTAAAAAATTGCACAAATTTACTAATTTGAAGACGGGATACTTGTAGAATATGCTGATGTATTTTGTTTGGCGATAAACCGTTTATTTCTCGATTCACCCAAAGTGCGTTTCACGCCTTGATGTTGATTTATATAAAGCATGGGGTTATATATAGAGACCCTATATTTCGACACGTCATCGTAATACCACCGTCCACACCCCCAAAACTCTTGTTTTGCGGACCTTTGGCTGGGCGAATACACGTGCTTGTCAACTAGGCTCCATTAACGTGAACGCCAATCAGCTCAATTCAGGCCAAGATTGGTGACCAAAAAAAAATCCTTTACAGCTTAACGAGTGGCAAAAGGAATACATCATGCAAAAGACAAGAAACAAAACTAGTGCACGGAGGAAAAAAAATCTCAAAAAACAAATGACCCAAAGGAGTAGTTCAATCACAAAAACGTACAAGAATTGTGAGATTTGTTCAGAATTCTAGATATTTGGCATTTTTACGATTTTCACGAGCAATTATTTACAAAAACGAAAATGGAAAATTAAAATATTTTGCGTACTGCCAATGACATGAGTAGTATAGAAAGGCTATTTAAAGTCTCATTGACCTACTTATTTGTCCCCCGGGGAGGATTTGAGGAGGTCAAGGTCACGGGGCGATCACGTGATCAAGGCACAAGAGCCCAAAAACTACCTCCAGCACAGAAGATTTCCAATCTAGGGGGGAGGTAACTCTGGATGACTATAGTTCCGGCAAAGGGCCCCTGGGCATGTATTCTTCCGCGGTGATGCGGTCTGGCGGTGATGCGGTCGCGGCAAAAAGCTTCCGCAGAGAAAAAGTAGTCCCCAGACTTCAAATACGCTGCATGGTCCGATTGGGTCGAGTGAGGTATTAAAGTGAAGCATTCGTGAAGGGGCATCCAGTCATGGGTGGGTGCATGTAAAATTAGGATTTTTTTCCCGAAACTATAAAAAGCGGAACACGGACTTTACCCCTAAAATAGGGGAAAACACCTATCAACCTTAGCCAAAAGGGTTAATATCGGTCCCCGCGCTTATTGGGACCTGCCTATCAAGTCAATGGGGTGGGTGTATGTAAAATTAGGATTTTTTCCCGAAAATATAAAAAGCGGAATACGGACTTTACCCCTAAAATAGGGAAAAACACCTATCAACCCTAGCCAAAAGGGCTAATATCGGTCCCCGGGCTTATTGGGACCTGCCTATCAAGTCAATGGGGTGGGTGCATGTAAAATTAGGATTTTTTTCCGAAACTATAAAAAGCGGAATACGGACTTTACACCTAAAATATGGGAAAACACCTATCAACTCTAGCCAAAAGGGCTAATATCGGTCCCCGGGCTTATTGGGGCTTGCCTATCAATTAGGATTGTTTTCCGAAAATATAAAAAGCGGAACTCGGACTTTACCCCTACAATAGGATCTGTATTATACAATATAAGGGAAAATGCCTGTATGGGGGGAGGGGTGGTCAATTTTTTTTGTGGGCTTTACTATGGGTTGTGGGGTCTCGTTTTTCTCGTCTCGCCAAGAAAATCGGTGAATTTTTTTGAAAAAGTACCGGGTAGGCCTGTATATAGGCCTATAGGCTGGCTATATGGGGGTATAGGTTCAACCTGGGAAATTCACACACGTTCATTGTGATATGGGTTGCTTGGTTTGTTTTTCACGTCTAGTCATTTAGAACACGATGGGAAGGGTCCCGGAGCGAAACGGTGAAATTTCTGGAAAAGTTCACCGAGACCTGGGTAGGCCCATAGGCCTATACTGCATGGCTATGGGGGTATAGGCTCATACGGGGTGGACGTTTTGGGGTCTAGATGAGCCCCTAATGATCCTATGATGTCGTATGAGGTCTTATTTTGAAGCTCTCGTGGAGGAGCATCCAACCGGACTAATGGTTCGTCCGTTTTCAATAGTCTGCGCATGCGCAGTCTGGCCGTAGTATAGAAAGCGGGCATTTTAAGGGGTATGTGGGTGTGTGTTTGGGGTAGAGATGGACCGCTATGGGTCCGAATGGGTCGTGGAAGGTGTCAAAGTGAAGTCTGTGTGGGTTAGAGTCGGAATGGTGTCGCATCAATCTGCACATGCGCAGTTGGTTGTAGTAAGTAAAGTGGCCATTTTGGGGCAGTACAGGAAGGTATTTTGGGTCGAGATGGACCATCCTTGGTCCGAATGCGTCCTGGAAGGTGTCATCTTGTAGCTCTCGGGGTGTAGACCCCGATTTGAGGGCTGCCCACGTCACCTGTGACGTCATCGGTGACGTCATCAGTACGAGTAGTAGCGAAATTGGGCATTTTAGGGCACTGAAGGATGATATTTGGGGTAGAGAGGGACCATCCTTGGGCCGAATGCGTCGTGGGAGATGTCATCTTGTAGCTCTCGGGGTGTAGACCCCGATTTGACGGCTGCCCGCGTCACCTGTGACGTCATCGGTGACGTCATCAGTACGAGTAGTAGCGAAAGTGGGCATTTTGGGGCAGTGAAGGAAGGTATTTGGGGTAGAGAGGGACCATCTTTGGCCCGAATGTGTCTAGGGAAGTGTCATACAGCTCTCGGGGTGTACACCCTGATTTGAGGGATGTCCGGCGTCACCTGTGACGACATCGGTGACGTCATCAGTACGAGTAGTAGAGAAAGTGGGCATTTTAGGGCAGTACAGGAAGGTATTTGGGGTAGAGGGGGACCATCCTTGGTCCGAATGCATCGTGGGAGGTGTCATCCTGTAGCTCTCGGGGGCACATCCTGATTTGAGGGATGTTCACGTCATCTGTGACGTCATTATTGACGTCATCAGTACGATTAGTAGCGAAAGTGGGCATTTTGGGGCAGTGAAGGAAGGTATTTGGTGTAGAGATGGACCATCCTTGGTCCGAATGCGTCGTGTGAGGTGTCATCTTGTAGCAACGCCCGCAGTAGTATACAGCGCGCAAATGGAGGAACATTCCCCCCGGATGTAGAGGTCATAGAGGTCAATTTGTGTGTTTTGACGTCACAATTGAGGGGGTGCGCATGCGTGATGAGGGGGCGTGGCCTGTGTGGTGGGAGGTGGGACAAGATGGCGGCCTGTTTGTGTGTCGTGTGGGAGGTGGGACAAGATGGCGGCTGGTTTTTTGTGTCGTGTGGGAGGTGGGACAGGATGGCGGCCTGTTTGTGTGTCGTGTGGGAGGTGGGACAAGATGGCGGCCTGTTTGTGTGTCGTGTGGGAGGTGGGACAAGATGGCGGCCTGTTTGTGTGTCGTGTGGGAGGTGGGTTAAGATGGCGGCTGTTTTTTTGTGTCGTGTGGGAGGTGGGACAAGATGGCGGCCAGTTTTTGTGTCGTGATCTCTATCCAGACAGCTGAGGTGACATATTGATTGCTGAATGTGACGCTAAACCTAATAATTCTCTCTCTCTCTCTCACCAAAGGTCAATGAGTGCATAGTTCCGGCAGAAAAAAAAAGTTCCGGCAAAAAAAAAAAAAAATGCATTCATGCGCGGTGATGCGGTTTGGCCGTGGTTTTGGCGGTGATTCGGTCTCGGAAAAAAGCTTCCGCGGAGAAAAAGTAGTCCCTAGATAAAATGGTCCGATTGGGTCGAGTGAGGTATCAAAGTGAAGCTTATGTGAAGGGGCATCTAATGGGCTGGGTGTGGGGTTGAACTATCGGCCTTCTGCGCATGCGCGGTGGCCGAAGGGTATGAAAATAGCCGTGTTGGAGCTGGGGAAGCCCCTAAGGGTCCGATGGGGTCGAGTGAGGTATCAAAGTGAAGCTTATGTGAAGGGGCATCTAATGGGCTGGGTGTGGGGTTGAACTATCGGCATTCTGCGCATGCGCGGTGGCCGAAGGGTATGGAAATAGACGTTTTGGAGCTAGGGGAGCCCCTAATGGACCAATGGGGTCGAGTGAGGTATCGCTGTGAAGCATTCGTGAAGGTGCATCTGATGGGCTGGGTGTGGGGTTGAACTATCGGCATTCTGCGCATGCGCGGTGGCCCAAGGGTATGGAAATAGACGTTTTGGAGCTAGGGGAGCCCCTAATGGACCAATGGGGTCGAGTGAGGTATCGA
>JAVTVY010049492.1:0-24333 GCA_036873755.1 Hanleya hanleyi
GGCTTCATAGAGTCAGTTTTGACAGGGTGCTGGTTTATCAAGGTTCAAATTTTAGTATTGGGACTCAATATAATGTCAGTATTTTCATGTTGGTCGGTTTACACAGATGTCAATATTCAGAGGTTTCTCTGTACATTATAAATGTTATTTTACATGTCATAGAAATAACCTTGAATACCTGATCAAGAACAAGAGCATTTCGTGTGTTCTCTTCCTGAGTAAGCTGTTTCACAAACTTGGTGAAGTCGGGTTCAAACTTGTGAAGTTCCATCACATGACGACTAAATGGCCTCTTGACCTTTCCTCCAGCGGTGAAGATTTTGACGTACTTCCTGATGACATATTCTTCTGTTCCACTCTGCAGACGAAATCAAATTTTGATTTTGCAACATCGCCAATATTGTATGGCATATCTGTACACATGGTAGAGAATGGAATGAAATGGTGACATAAGGAGCGGGAACCCTCATAAACCTCTATTCAAACTACCACCGAGGGTTCCCTGAATCAAGCAATACCAGTATATCATTAATAGAAATAGAAAATTGATAACCAATTACACAGGATTCAGGTTCATCACAAGTCTAGATTTCACACACCAAAAAAAAAATAAAAAAATAATAATAATAAAAAATAAAAAATAAAAGAGAATTATTTCTTTGAATCCTAAATTTAAGCAATACTGTACTGTTAAAAAATCAGAATATACAGCTGGCCAAAGTTACGTTGAACCTGCACCAATGAGCCAACCGAAGCCCAACGTTAGTCATCGACCGTAAACCCACTGTACCAACCAAAACCCAATATTGGACCTACATAGCCATGCCATCTGGTTCATCATACCAACAAGGATTGGTAGAAGAAAAAGAAAGACCAAGAATAAAAATAAAAATTCAACAGACAATAACCAACACAATGAGACATCTAATAAACAGATCCATTACCTGTTTCAGAATGAGGGAGATGATATCGAACAACTTCTTCTGGTCGATAGAGTCAAAACAGTTCTTAATGTCCACTTTCACAAAGTATAGCGGTCTGAAAATATATACATGTACAAGTACAACAGTCATATTATTGAGCCACACCAATGTTATTTTTTGTTTTACGGGTAGATTTATTATTTTCAACATTGGCGGCGATAATGAAAATAATAAAAATAAAACTGGGCCAGACGAGCAAAAACTCATGTACCCACAGACAGAAAGGGAGAGGAACTTCAGAAGTGCTACCTGAAGTTAGTTATATCGTCGCTATATGGCCGAAATAGTGCTGAACGCAACGTAAACCCTAACTCACTCACTTGTCCAGGGATTAACTTGAACTATAGCACAAATTGCCCACTGTACCTGTCATCAAGTTGCTTCTTCCTGTGAGAGACAAACTTCTTCCACTTCATGTAAATATGATCAGCACCGAACACAGACGAGCCCAGTAAACTGGGATTCCTGTCCTGGGAACAACAAAAATTTTATGATTTGAATCTAATTGAGAATTAATCACAAATTAAAAGTCAAAAACACAAAGCAAGAGGAAGCTCAAGATGACACAAACGCCATGGTCAGAAAGGATTTCCCCTGTTTGATTTCAGCTCAAATCAGTGAGATGGATATGATCAAACAGAACTCACCTTTTCAAATGTTAAGACTTGAAACACATCTGCTAACTGTTTATTGATTGGCAGAACCTGTTGAATAAAAAGAAGGGGTCATTGTTAAGGACTGAAATTCCTCCCCCATTAAATCTGTCCCTCATCCACATTCAACCATTGTCAGAGTTTGTAACCTCCTAAACCGTCAGTTTAACACCCTCTGACTGAACTGTGCAGAAAAATGGAGTGCGCATGCGCATTCGGTCTGTATCGATTTTAATAGACACTTGGAGCATGTATCTGCATACGTGAGAGATGGAAAATGCATTCAGTATAATTTGTGAAAGACTTAAAGTGTAACTGTGGTACTCGTGTAACTGTTCATCATATTCAAGATAACTGTGTGAATAATAAAATGTAATAAAACTTTCTCCCATCATTTCAATCATAGTCTGTCTCAAAGGATTCAAAGGTAGCTTTCTACAGTGGGGGAGAAATCTTCATTGTCCCTTTTGACGTCAGAGGTGACGTTAACGACGTCATACTTCGAGCATCCCGCAGTCTGCGGGACGTCGCGGCAAAGCAGAGAATGGAATAGTATGTAACAATGTTGCGTTGTGACGTCCTTAATCGTTCCATAATAACGTCACAAGTTCCGACATGCTTGTGGCGCTGTACACTACAAGAACTTTAATAACACTGAAATGTTTTAAATTAAATTGTAAAACAAGAAACAGGGCATAAATCCTATAATTTGGAAGACTATCTTGAATATGACAGAAAATTACAATAGTATCACAGTTACACTTTAACAAGTTTTGTGTTAAATTATTACACATGGAAGTACATCTTCTTGTCTAACTGTGATGTGGTGAGACTACTCTGCTCTATTTACAAGCGGACGATGCTGATTGGCCGAGAGCCATATGCACTGAAGCTGTGTGCTGTGATTTCAATCCCAGTGCAATCAGAGGATATATCTGACAGTAGGAGATTTACAATCTGATGCCATGAGAATGCTAGCTCATCCAGGACTGAGAGTGTACATGGGAAGGAACAAGATAAAAGTTGAAGCTCTAGCTGTCCAATGACCAACATCATGAAAACTGTTTGCAAATTTCCCAAAGATGCATTCTACAGTTCCCAATTTTTTTTACAAATATCGAAGATTCGGACTACGGTAATTCCCCTAATAATTCGATCGCCGGAAGTGCAGTAAAAATGGCATAAATCTGGCAATATTCTTCATGGCATCAGCTACAAAAGTGTCACATTTTGTCATTATATGACTTTTCTTCAATTGAATGAAGAATGGGAATGTTACTTTTTCTCTGTGTTTGAAGAACAGAGTTGAAAAGTGAACTTCCTGTGATTGAATTATTAGGGGAATTACCGTATTACATATTAATCTGTTGGACGATAGATGGATTCATATGTAGGCACAGATAAAGGGAAGAGCCTCGTACAGGGTATACAGTCCACAGAAATATCTCTATTACTTGTGTGAAAAAAAATGAAGCGAGTTAAATGGTCAAGTTTGAATTATTTTTCTCAGCACCAAATTCAGTGAAGAATAGAAACCGGGACACCTATCCATGGAATGAAGCACAATTTGCAGCACCCTAGCTTGTGGTACTAGTACTACAATAGTAGCTTGTCTGCATACTTCTGAATCTCCAATACAGCCCCCCCAACTGTTAGTGTGGGATTGTAGGAAGACCCCATTACAAAGCGATACAGTAAAAAATTCACTCAAACAAGTAAAGGCCCATTTTCACAACTGCAAACCACAACTTTTTGCAGTTTGGCGCATTTCCACAGCACGCGTTATGACAGCGACACTCTCGCCATTCCAGCCATTCACCGGAAGGGATTCCCCTCAACGTAACCGGGCTAACAATTTTTATCCCCTCCGATTGGTCGACAGTTCAGCGACAACGCGTTGAAATAGCCCTGCTTCTAATTTTGTCGCGCGTCAAAAATGTGGTTCTGGTGTCGCCGCGACTGACGCGTGCTGTGAGTACTACACCATTGAATAACATGACCGCTATTTTTCGGATGTGGTTATCGCTGCGAAAACGCGTGCTGTGGAAATGGGCCTTAAAATGTGATCACCTCCAAAAATGGCGATCAAATTCATTTAGCCTAGCATCCAAACAAATTTGATAATCCTTTGGAATCAGTAAAATACAATAATGAAGAAATAATTATCTGCCTGATTTTGGACCATTTTTTCAATCTCCAAACTGTCTGTCTCAATTTATGAGGGAATGGGATTTTCAGTAATATATTGGAGCCAATTTTTCTCAAAGCATTGAAATTCTTCACAGTATCTATCTGTAATTTGTGCATTTTTATTCTGAAATTTCGAAGAAATCTAAGCAGAATCAAAGAAAATCTTCATCACCTAGCATGGTATTTTCAAATCACAATGACGTTGCAATGTTGTAACATTGTGACTGGCCGCTATGACATCATCAATTAGCATGCAAAATTTTCAGAACAAAATTTGTTTTGGTGAATTTGACCCAACTATTGACTGGATTTTCATGAAATTTCCGGATGAAAACGCACAAATAATATTCAGATGATGTGCAAAATTTCACTGCACCAAGGAAAACTGGCTCCAATATCTCGCCGAAGATCCTGTTCCCTCGTAATGTGAGACAGACAATAATAAATTTGATGACCCTGATTTACCATGATAGCTTTACTGACCTTGACACTGTCAGCAGGAGGTTTCCTGCCCATGTTTACTATGGGTCTGAGAGAGCTGGTCTTTGGGAGGAAGCGTAGATGAGCCACGCCCAGAGATTCCCCAGTCTGCAGCTTCCTCTTCACCTGAGTCTGGAAAAAACAATCATGTCCCACATATCACATTCTGCCATTGTCAGAGTTTGTAACCTCCTAAAAGTCGATGCAGCACCCTCTGACTAAACTGTGCAGAAAACGCGGCGTGCATGCGCATTCGACCTGTATCAAGTTTGATCAACACAGGGAGCATGTATCCGTATACGATAGATTGGAAATGCATCCAGTATATCTTGCAATAGAATTAGCATATTTCATGCTAAATTATTACACAACAACACACGGTACTCTGTCTTCTTTAACTGTGCCCTCTGCTCCATTAACAAGCAGACGATGCTGATTGGATGAGAGCCATGCGCACAAAAGCTGCACGCCATGATTCCAACCCCAGTGCAATCAGAGGATATATCTAACAGTCGAAGGTATACAACCTGATGCCACGAGAATGACATATCAATACTCTGCAATAACTGTGGATGATAAGCTTTGTGCCTTAGCCGGTATATTAATCACTGCCACAGATTGGTTGGCTGCGTTGGGTTTTTAACACTGACTTATATCTTGCCATTCTTAGACAGTGAAGTGGAGTTTGCAAAATAGAAGTTGGGTCAGAGGTCAAAGTTCACCAAATGGCATGATTTGGGGTGATTTGACAAAAAGTCATCATCATCATGTTTAGCAGGTCCATATGTGCCAGACAGTTTTAATTTGTATAAAACATACCAGGTTCTGTGGGATAAGTATTCCATTCTTCGAATAGTCTGAAAATAAATAACCAGAAACTCTTTTAGGCATTTTGAATTCAGTGTTCAACAAGCTTTTATCCCAATTTCATTGTCAAATATATCCTTTATACTTATGGTTTGTTTATCTAATGGCCAATGAAAGTTCAAGATATTCATTTGAATTGACCCATAAAACTGCAATTTATAAACAACACAGAAACACCGGTATAGATTAATAAATATATTTATTTGGCCAACAAATGGGTCAGACTAAGCTGCCAGTTGGTGTCGATTGGCTTTCGCCCGATTGGCATAAGCCATGTTGGCTTACGCCAGAGTGGCTTTCCCCGAGTGGCTTTCGCCCGAGTGGCTCACCATGTGAATGGATGTGCCCGAATGGCTTTCGCCCGAGTGGCTCACCATGTGAATGGATGTGCCCGAGTGGCTTTCGCCCGATTGGCATAAACCATGTTGGCTTACGCCCGATTGGCGTAAGCCATGTTGGCTTACGCCCGATTGGCTTACGCCAGTGAATGCTCACCAAGTGAATGGGTGTGCCCGAATGGCTTTCGCCCGAATGGCATGTGGATGGGTGTGCCCGAATGGTTTTCGCCCATATGGCATGTGAATGGGTGTGCTCGAATGGCTTTCGCCCGAATAGCATGTGAATGAGTGTGCCCGAGTGGCTTTCGCCTGAATGGCATGTGAATGGGTGTGCCCGAATGGCTTTCGCCCGAATGGCTTATACCTGTGAATTGCTCACCGTGAATGACTGGCCAAGTGAAATGAATTGCTCATTGCGAATGGCTGACCATGTGAATGGCTGCCGTGAATGCTGTGTGAATGGCTGTCGTGTGAATGGATAGAGTGTGAATGCAGATAGTTGCTGCGTGAATGGATATCCCTGCGAATGGTAGATCATATACTGAGTTAACATACTTTATACAGAAATATGAAAGTGTGTGAACCAACATAAGCATTACATACCAATTACTTAATGAGCTTGCTCCCTATATGATATTACTATGCACTCGATAGCCTTATGAAACATCTTTGGGGACATATAGTTATGCCCAGTTATGCCAGTTGCCCACTCATCCTGCCTGAAGCAATGTTAACTCTTTATGATTAATGTCACGATTGAGTACAAATAATAGACATATAATACTTGACCTTTGTACATAATCTTATTAGAAGAGTAAGAAGCATCGTGTGATAAATTATTCTCATGGGCTAAAGCTATTTCTAATTGAAAACTTCCAATTGTCAAGGTATCCTTTGAGGCCTAATGAATTAATGGGTGGGAGAGGTGGGCCGTCCTGCATGCTGCCATCGATTCCACCGACACGTGACCAAATATTAATATTCATACTACAGGTTTCACGTTCGTAATAATACATGTGACAGGGCCTACTGAGCTGGACAGGCTCAGATGTGTCTGTGAGTTTACAAATGAGTCCTAACATATTAGGACCCCAATTTATAAACAACACAGAAACACCGGTATAGATTAATAAATATATTTATTTGGCCAACAAATGGGTCAGACTAAGCTGCCAGTTGGTGTCGATTGGCTTTCGCCTGATTGGCATAAGCCATGTTGGCTTACGCCCGAGTGGCTTTCGCCCGAGTGGCTCACCATGTGAATGGATGTGCCCGAGTGGCTTTCGCCCGAGTGGCTTTCGCCCGAGTGGCTCACCATGTGAATGGATGTGCCCGAGTGGCTTTCGCCCGATTGGCATAAACCATGTTGGCTTACGCCCGATTGGCGTAAGCCATGTTGGCTTACGCCCGATTGGCTTACGCCAGTGAATGGCTCACCATGTGAATGGGTGTGCCCGATTGGCTTTCGCCCGTGAATGCTCACCAAGTGAATGGGTGTGCCCGAATGGCTTTCGCCCGAATGGCATGTGAATGGGTGTGCTCGAATGGCTTTCGCCCATATGGCATGTGAATGGGTGTGCTCGAATGGCTTTCGCCCGAATAGCATGTGAATGAGTGTGCCCGAGTGGCTTTCGCCTGAATGGCATGTGAATGGGTGTGCCCGAATGGCTTTCGCCCGAATGGCTTATACCTGTGAATTGCTCATCGTGAATGACTGGCCAAGTGAAATGAATTGCTCATTGCGAATGGCTGACCATGTGAATGGCTGCCGTGAATGCTGTGTGAATGGCTGTCGTGTGAATGGATAGAGTGTGAATGCAGATAGTTGCTGCGTGAATGGATATCCCTGCGAATGGTAGATCATATACTGAGTTAACATACTTTATACAGAGATATGAAAGTGTGTGAACCAACATAAGCATTACATACCAATTACTTAATGAGCTTGCTCCCTATATGATATTACTATGCACTCGATAGCCTTATGAAACATCTTTGGGGACATATAGTTATGCCCAAAAAATGAGACTAGATATGACAATATCTAGTTGAGGTGCCCCAAAGAGGAAATAAAAATAGGGGTATTTCAGTTGACAAGGTATTCCACAACAAAGTTACTGGAACTGCCACATGGGTGACCTTGTAGCTGAAATGTTTGAGTTGTTGTGCAAGAATATAGTTTACAGTCGCAAATATTAGTGTGAGCACAAATAGCACTTGTTGTGGAGACAGACGGTATCAATATGATTTAGTATGCATTACCCCTTGTGCTACACAGTCAGTGGTGTTAACTCTGGGAAATAGTCAAAGATAAAATCACATTTATACCGTTAACACATACTACGCTTATTAGATGTAGGCTAAAAAACAGACACTATTGCAAAAAAAAATGAGCAAAGAAAAACATACTGCCTGGTGACATGGTTATACAGCTCAAAGCTAATATCGTTGATCAAGGGAGCATTAAAGGTTACCAAATGGATATGGCGCATAATTATATAAGGATCAATAAAATGTCTAAACGGCAAGTCTAGGTTCATAACTAATCACCGTCGAAATATAGGGGTGAAGCACAAAAAACACTCGTCTACGATATGTACAGGATTGCGATACTACTCTATCTGCTACACTACCGTGTACTCGTAGGAATGTTCATTGATCGAAACTCGCAGGCAACGTTAACAAAGAACACCTTTACACTTCTAGGGATGAAGCACAACTCCTTTCACTCTCCGATAAAATTCAGGACTCTACGAAATAATCCGTATGCTACACATGAATGTGACGATGGAAATAATCATTGATTAGAATTATATCTAACAAAATATTGCACAGGCATGACAGGTCATAATGATCGTCATCACCTGAGTATCCATAAGAGAATGATCCTTCGATGCAGGGCTCCGGTTATAAAATAAAATCCAAATCAAACAATACTGCTTATGGTCGGACATGACTATGGTCGGACATGACATCAGATACATGGCCGCATAGGCCTGTGTACATGAAAATTAGAAGCATACAATCGGTTAATCTGTGGTTTTAAAACAAATAGCTGGGATACAACTAGTGGCTGCTTCCAAATGAAATGCATTACCCCTTGTGCTACACAGTGGTGTTAACTCTATGGGAAATAGTCAAAGATAAAATCACATGTATACAGTTAACACATACTACGCTCATTAGATGTAGGCTAAAAAACAGACAATGGTGCAAGAAATGAGCAAAGAAAAACTATACTGCCTGGTGACATGGTTATAAAGCTCAAGCTAATATCGTTGATCAAGGGAGCATTAAAGGTGACCAAATGGATATGGCGCACAACTATATAAGGATCAATAAACTGTCTAAACGGCAAGTCTTGGTTCATAACTAATCACCGTCGAAATATAGGGGTGAAGCACAAAAAAATGCTCGTCTACGATATGTACAGGATTTGCGAAACTAGTCGATCTGCTACACTACCGTGTACATAGGAATGTTCATTGATCGAAATTCGACCGTCCGAATGCGACGCACTACTCCACATATCGTCATCACCTGAGTATCCATAAGAGAATGATCCTTCGATGCAGGGCTCCGGTATAAAATAAATGGGACAGAGTACAATTGCTATCTGTTTGTGACGTCCCATATAGTTGTGAGTAAATACATTAATGTGCATGTACATCGTTAATATTAACCAGAGCAAAGCGCGGTTCAATGGTATCCTTGTAAAGGAGTTAATGCACGGCTATGGACAATTACTCATGCGATGTAAATCGAACAATACTGCTTATGGTCGGACATGACATCAGATACATGGCCGAATAGGCCTCTGTACATGAAAATAAGAAGCATACAATCGGTTAATCGGTGGCTTAAAACAAATAGCATTGATCATGTTAATACAACAGTTTTTGAAGAGTTCTCAATTAATGCTACTGCAAATAAGTGGCCAAGCGCGAAATTGAAATGGACCTAAACATCAGAACGACGTAAAAGAACAAGAATAATACCGGTGCATGAGTATCAGAAAAGAAGAGTCTGACGGTCATGATTGAAGTCAGTATACAATTCTTATAACATTACAACAATCCGGAATTAATATAAGAGACGTTCAAGCTTCAAAGCATTGCCACTGCCTAATCAAAATAATCTGAAAGTAAAAGGAATCAGTTGCACAACTGGTCAAGGCAATTTCTGCCCGACATGTCCTGGAAATAGATAACTCAACCTCTGCACAGAGATGTCACTGGGTGACGTCACACCAGCGACACCTACGATAGAAACTCGACAAATACAAGCATGGGCTAGTCAGCGCTCTGCAGAGCAAAACGAGGCTGAAATAATTACACGTCATGAAGCCTCATCTATAACTGACAACAGATTTGCACCTGCCAAATTAATGAGATTAGACAGAAAAGTGCCAAGCGCAGTTCTGAGTTGCATATGGCATTTTAAACAAAACACATGTTCTCTAACGTAAGTGACAACACATCGGAATGGTAAATGCTACCGAGATGACTAACAAGATAGGCAAGCTGGTTCTCTACTTCTGTGACGTGTAAATAGCTCTGGAAGATAGATAAATATAGCCCTTTTAAAGTTAATGCAGAGTACTTTCTTGACATGACCACAGAGGGCCACATATAGGCAGTCTGTCATTAGGTTATCGGCTGATGACGAAAGGAGAGACTTGAGCAAGGACATCACGACTGTTTCAACCGGACTGTAGAACTTGTGTTAGAATGGCTAATAGAGGCATACCAGCTCCATTGACACATCCGAGTACATATGGCCGCTCCAAAACTGCCTCTTCAACTGATACTCTGCATGCCATCTGACTCTATAAAGCACTGCCACGATATGAATACCGCACATAATTCCTGGGTTGCACTATTACCGAGAGGATGTACGCTGTTATTGGAATCGTGACTTCGTAAACACTTGGAGGCCACTTCAGTACTTCTGTTGCTTTCAAATCATGGGTGGAAATTTTATCAGGCTTTGTACTGGCGAAACACATGACGTTGCATACCACCGTGACAACTAGCTTCCCTTTCACAAGCATAATGTTGTAATGCGCAAAAGGAAGATGAGTGATCAACATACGAGTTGTCAAGTTCTGAGGTCTATATTCGCAAGATCAGCAATTACTATTTACACATGATATCTGGGCAGATTGTCCTGGAGGTCACAGCAGGTTCTGGTCTGTCTATTTCTGGTAACCCATGGAACTTCCGTGTTGTTGTTGTTATCCGAAACCGTGGACTGACATGACTTCGCCTGCATGCTAAATTGTTGCAGCATGCTTCCGAGCATGAGCATGGGTTGTCACCGAGTCGTATTGGCTTCAGCATTGACGATGTCTTGTAACACCAGCACGCATGTGCGGAGAATGCCTGCGCAACCAAATGTGCGCGAACAAATGTAACTTCCGGTGAAAAACCTCATGTTTTCGACCCGCTGCCGATCTTTCATAAATCACAATAAGTTGCTCCCATAACTCCCCATGATTGGGCATATTGAGAATCAGTCGAAACGTACAATATTGTGGTGAGTCAGCGGGCCTTCACGTCGACAGGCGCCCAACGTTTCTTGGTAAAGTTCGAGTCAAACGCTGGCGACATCATTTTTGGCGGGCGACAGACGACCTGATGAAAAGACAGGACCGATAGTCGTTCTATTCCCCATGACACGAAAAGAACAACACATACACGTATTACGGAAATATAACAGTCTCTTCGGACGGAACGTCGATGCAGGATGGATGACAGAATCGTCGATAAAGTTCAATAAATTTCGGGAGTGTTTTAACCGTCCTGCATGCTGCCATTGATTCCACCGACACGTGACCAAATATTAATATTCATACTACAGGTTTCACGTTCGTAATAATACATGTGACAGGGCCTACTGAGCTGGACAGGCTCAGATGTGTCTGTGAGTTTACAAATGAGTCCTAACATATTAGGACCCCAAGATATCATGAGATTCAACATTTTTTTGTAAAACTCCATAACCATTACAGCATAACCGTTTATTAAAGATATAGCACTGACAGCTGCAGACTTTCAGTTCTAGGAGAGAATTGTGTGCAGTAACATCTTTATGTCTTGAGCGGCCTTAATCAAGTTTGCTAGCGTCACATATTGGAGAATTTTGAGCATGGTTGCAGATATATTTTTGCAGGATCACCATAAAGTGCTGGCGGATTCGTACCTAATCTGGTGGTCGCTGGTTCGAATCCCACATGGGAACCTCCAAATTTCAGCAATATAATCTGTGCTATACTGAGACAGTGTAATCCCAAATTAAGAAAAATTCTGTTATACGATCACTTTCTAATTGACAATAATATACCATTTTTTCATTTCAAAACACAGTTGAGAAGCTACGGTAATCCCACTAATAAGTCAATCACAGGAAGTGAAATATCTCGCTGTAAAATCTGGGGTGATGAAAGTTATTAACAGGGAGTTGACAAAATGGTTCAAAAATCATGCAAATAATCCATAATTTCTATGTTTTGTTTAATGATTTTAGAAGTTGATCAAATTTATTAGAAATACTGATGAAATTTTGTCCTTAAAATTGGGGGTGATTGAATATTGATAGGGGGTTTGAATTATTAGAGGAATTACCGAACATGTAGTTCCCAAATAATTCTGTCTATAATCAGCTCTAGATGTCCAAATGTAGTGTAACATTACCTGTCTCTGCCTTTTGTTTGAGTTGATGCCAGACAGGTTTTCTATAGAAGAATACCTTATTTCTGTAACCAGCCGTGTCGGTAATGTAGAAGAAAGACTGAAAAGTTCAATGAAATTATCTTCAGATCTACTACATTTCAAAGACATGAATAATCTACATTATCTGTGGGGGATTTATAATGTCACACTCAAGTTTATTTCACTTTTAAATGGTGACAGACAGTTTAGTTGGTGGAGGAAGCCGGAGTACCCGGAGAGAACCACCACCCATCGGCAAGTAATTTGCAAACTTCCACATGTGCATCAGCTGGGCTCGAACCCGTGCCAGTTCAGCAGTGTGAGTCTGGAGGTCACCAGTGAAGCACCTCAGATCACTTTGCCACCGAGGGTGCCTTATCTGTTAGGTCTGTGTTGGAACAACCGTGCATTATTTTGGTTAACTATTGACTAGAGAACCTGTTTCAATCCGTGACTTGCACAAAATTCAAGTTAATTTTTTAACAATGAAGCTGCACTTATAGCATCAGCAGGTGCATTGACATAGCCAAAATTATCATAAATGTAACCATTTTGCTTACATTTATGATAATTTTGACGACTTCAGGTCGAAAATAGTCCAATTATCATTGATTAAAAGTATTTGGAATAGTAATATAGAATTTATCTTATGTACAACCATTTCTCGATATCTAAAAAGCCTGACCTGTGTTGAAGAAATACGAAAGAGAGTGGGTGAACAAACCACTGTCTCAGTGCACCTGTCTGTGCTATTGGCATGCACAGCTTCATTGTTCAAGGAATAACTTTAAGTCAGGGATTATTCCAATAGTTTACGATAAACTAGGTCACGCCAATATTTCTAGATGGAGCAGGCCATTCCAGATAGTACAGTATCACAACATTGACAGGATAGAACTGAAATACCTTCAGAATAACAAGGAAGAAATTTGTGAAAATCCACCAGACAACCTGGGAGAACACTGCAACCCTGTCACCATGGCAACTGGTCTGTGGTAACCAATAACATGAGCTCACCTGAAAAACACAGCACATGTAGTTTCATAGTTTGTAATATCACGCAGCCTTCACAATTCAGAAAATGGCCTTGGCAAAATAACTGCTGAGGCAAATGCAGTTTACTTCAGCTAAAATACATTTTGTCTCTGCAATATAGTCGAAAGTTTCGATATAACTCAATCATATTAGAATTGAGTTTTAATTAACCATTTGACTACTTTATTCCAAAAAAGTAATAAATGCAGCTGTTAAGGTAGAGCAGTAAGCATATGGTACCCTATTTGTTCTAACTTTTTGAACAGCATTTTTTGACTTAGAAGCAGAAAAAAACATCTTTATGTTAACTGAGGCTAAATACTGTGACATGAATATGTTATTCATCCCAAGAACTGAAAATACAGCTAGTAAAATTTGTAGAATGTTAGCAGAATTTCTCTCTGCGGATGACTGAAGATAAGTTTTGCTGTCGGAATAATTAGAAGAATTAGGGTATGTATCTAAGTTTCATATGATGTTCATCTATTCTAATCATGATCTAATCATGATCTAAAAATGTATGTGATGGGGGACAAAATTATGTGTATATGCTATCTTCTCCAAACCTTCATCTTTTCCATCAGGGCTCCCAGACACAGTTTGTCAAATTTGCCCAAAGACAACATTCTCTGGAGGTTCCTCATCAAGATGTTCCAGTTGTGACGACTCCCAATTATCTCCCTTGGAAGAATCCGACAACAGACTTGGCGCAGAAAAAGGAAGACCTATTAAGAATGAAAATTTAAATAATCAAAGGTTCTACCAAATACCCCTTGCACATTTTGCATGAAAACATACAGAGCAGCTGAGTAAAGAACAAGTTGATATTTTTTTCTACAAAAAATAAAATCAAGTTGGATTTTTTAAATGTGGTAAAAACATATTGAAGCCATAACTTCTGACATGTGACGTGACGAAAGTTGCACAACAATTGGGTATGATGGCATCGTCATGAAGTCAACAAAGGCATTACATTTTAACTTTGTGACATTATTTGCTTTACAATGGAAATGACAACTGGAACATTCACTACAATTGCTCACCACGAACGATCGTAATTACACTCTGATGTCATGGATCAGCATCATGCAACCACAGACCAAACAGGTATGGTAATGGGAGTGTTTCAAGTTTTTTTTTTAAATTTCGACCATTCCCAGAAACAACATGAAGCTGCGCTATCGAAACCCCTCGGCTCTGAACCCCAGCTATTATAATGTAAGGGTGTCTCTACCAATTGATTGGCTTGTGGGAAGAAATATTTACCTCTGGTATTGTAAGTGTACTTTCTTTGAAAAAAAAAAAAAGTTTTCCTCCCCTTAAATTAATTTGTTTCTGGAATAAATACATACACTATAGATATACGTTTGTTCTTCGCATTGTGTAAGAGAATAAATCAATAAATCAGTCATCCAATCAATAAATAAATGTGATAGTATACAAACATGATATAGAAATTATATACAAACTTAACATAGGAATTAGTGGATTTTATTAGACAAGGGGCATAACTCTGCAAAATACTTTCTGACACGACTCATTTTCGATAGGCATCTAGTTCAGGTCAAGAGAAACAACTGTATCATGTTAGGATGTTGTATATGGAACGGTTCTGAAATTATCACAATAACAAATCATAAATGGACAAGGGGCATAACTCTGCAAAATACTTTCTGACACGACTCATTTTCGATAGGCATCTAGTTCAGGTCAAGAGAAACAACTGTATCACGTTAGGATGTCGTATATGGAACGGTTCTGAAATTAACACAATAACAAATCATAAATGGATTTTTATTTGTAAAAAGGGGCATAACTCTGCAAAATATTGTCCGAGATGACTCATTTTCGATAGGCTTCTGATTTACGTGAAGATAAATAGATGTAACAAGTTTGGTTACCATGCATGAAACGGTTCTGTAGATATCGCGGTAACGGACGGACGGACGTACGGACAGCCGTACATGATGACGACAATACCCCTAGGCCAAAGTTGGCCGAGGGGTAAAAACCCACGATGCTACAATTTGGACATTGGTGGCAGTTCTTCATATGTAAATTAGCACAGATGTCAGGAGCGTGAGCCAATCAGCTGTCGATATCAGACCCCTTTGACATAATAACTGTCTGGGTGTGGCACATACCTGCCTGATTGTCACACATACTTGCCTAATTGTGACACATACCTGCCTGGGTGTGACACATACCTGTCTGAGTGGGACATGGTCCTCTAGAAGGAAGCTTGTCTGTATTCCTGACTTTTTAGCAACATGCCCAAGTTTGCGTGGGCACTGCTGGTTCCCAGTCCTGGCTTGGGTTTCTGTCAAATAAGAAGTTGCAGCATGAAAAATAACTGAATGCGCACTCATTTGATCCAACCATTCCAAATGCTAGTAGAGATTGTTTGAAAAGAAAAATAGTGTGCTGTGATGCTGTGCTGAACATTATCTTAGGGCTTGTTTTTCCATTGGAATCCTATCTTTGTCAGTTCTCCCCAAATAAATTGAAGGGACTTGTATACAAATGATAGTATCAGCCATGAATCGCAAAGAGTTGGATAGCGAGGATTTGTTTGGGTTATTGTACATTATGATGAAAAGTCCTACCAGCAAGGGAAAGCAGTGAAAGCATACATCTAGCTCTAATTGTCCATCTAGCTCTATTTGTTACATTTACAAAATTGGGCTTGGAACACAGCAATAAACTCCCCAATCTCAGTAAACTCAGATATGCTATCGTGGAATATTATATCCGACATCATTGCTATATAAATCCTGTGTGAATTTCAAACTACATCTGTTTGTCCATCTGCACAAAAATCCAGGTAATCCCAAAATCCTCGCAGAGGGTTTACCTGGATCTTTTTGGCGATTTGGATGAGTTCTCGAGTCGTTGCATTTATTACACAATCTCATACATTTCATTGTTTTGAATTAGCGTGTCGGTATCGGAAGCCTGTGATTTTTGCTTCAACACTCGATGTCGACTTCAGCCCAACTTCAAAGGTTGTCTGGCCAGCGATGAAATTCAAACTAGTCAAAACTCAAACCTCGCTGCGGATTGGCCTGATGAGCTGCTTTAGTGCTCTTACTGATTGGTTCGGTTCAGCGGAAACCCCTCGAGCTATTTATATCCAGAACTGCTATCGGTAACTAACCAAACCAGTGTATCGATCGTAACCTATCGATTGATACACTGGCTTGCGAGGATGCTGTTTGTCAATCAGGGAGGAACAGCTTTAAAACAAGCTGAGTAGCTAGCAGATCCCCACTTCTCACACTCATGGTTTATAATCACCATATATATTTTATGTGATCATAGATTGTTGTTAAGCATGTGGTCTTGCTGCATGGGAAGGAGATAAACTATGTGTGAAGGACAATGTTGCCAAATTATCTATGGAAGAAATGGGGCAGTTTGTTTCAGTAATACCATCTGGTGGCATCATTGTGCCAAAAAACGAGTCTTTCTTTTGAGATTCCAGCTATCTTAGATCCTCCAAGTTTGAAATCGATTGGTTGAATTGTTCTCGAGATATCGCTTTCACAACATGGTTGGGATGGACGAAGGCGTCCATCTTCGAAAAACAATGCCAGTCATCTTCTCAATAATGTGAAGCCACCTGCCAAGTTTGAAGTTGATCGGTTCAATTGTTCTCAAGATATCGGTTTCACAACATGCATAGGTTCTACCTGGTGTGTGACATCCAAGATTGCTGACAGTGGCCATCTTGGATGACACAGATCTTGCGAAGCCACCCCCCAAGTTTGAAGTTGATCAGTTGATTTGTTCTCGAGATATCATGTTCACAACATGGATATGTGTTATATGGGTGTGTGACATCCAAGATGGCTGACGGTGGCCATCTTTGATCAAACAGTTTGGTGAAAAACAATCCCAGCCGGCCATCACCTGAACGATGTGAAGCCACCCCCGAAGTTTGAAGAAGATCAATTGATAGCATATATAGCATACACAACAAGCATAGGTGCTAGATGGGTGTGTGACATACATGATGGCTGACATTGGCCATATTGGATGACACAGTATGATGAAGACCAATCCCAGCCATCATCTCAACAATGTGACCCGCCCCCCCACCCCCCCAACAAGTTTGAAGTTGTTCGGTTGATTTGTTCTTGAGATATCACATTCACAACATGCATAGGTGTTATATGGGTGTGTAAAATCCAAAATGGCTGATGGTGGCCATCTTGGATGACGCAGTTTGGTGAAAATCAATCCCAGCCATCTTCTCAGAAGCCACCTCCCAAGTTTGAAATCAATTGGTTGAATTGTTCTCAAGATATCGCGTTCACAACATTGTTGGGGTGGATGGATGAACGCAAGGACGGATGGCTAGCATTTCCAATTCCCCCTCTCACTTACATGGCGGTGGACAATAATGCCCCTTGTCATTAAACTCATGGACATGTGGACCAATATAGTAAACAATATAGTGAAACAGTATCCAAATAAGATATCATGTCTAGACTAGTTCTTGATAAATGTTATTCTCCAGAAAGTTTCAAGGATTGCCCCCACTGAATAGTCTAGTATTTGTCGAGCGGCTGGGAAAATCAAAAGATTGTAAATATCCGTGAATGAAATGCCAATCAGTGTATATGATACAGAAACCATCATCTGTTGACTAAAATGGCTAAAATGATGTATTACAATGCATATGTCCTACCTCACATAGACTACTGTTGCACCATATGGGGCAATGCCTCTGATTACCAGATTACACGAGTCGCTAAGTTACAAAAACGTGCAGCAAGAATTATACTTAATGCCCACTATTTAAGTCCCTCTAAAACTCTGTTTGACAACCTTGATTGGATAAGCATTCCTGACAGAATACAGTATCAGAAAGCTGTTATGATGTATAAAATCCTGCACAACCTGACCCCTGTGTACTTGAATAATCTCTTTAAATATGTTAGTCAGACTACATCTCACTGTCTAAGATCAACTGAAAACAAAAATCTACATGTACCTAAGCCCAAAACTGACTATTTGAAGCAAAGCCTTGGATATTCAGGTGCCAAGATCTGGAACTCTCTGGAAAATGACCTACGAGAAGCGCCATCTATAACTTCCTTCAGATCCAGATATCTTAAAATGTTAAAAAATGAAGCCGCCTCTTAAAATGCTGCCAAGTCCAACTGTTTCATCATTATTATCTGTAACTGTTTTATACACCGTCCATAACCTGTATATATATTTACCTTAATCATTATTATGTAATTATTGTATTTGTCAGATTCATTTTCATGATCCAAAACTGTATATTCTGCTACATGTATATGTTCAACTGTTGATGAGGGCCACAAGGAAGAACAGATTCTTGTCGAAACTGATTGTGTATCACCCTCTTGAAATAAAGATATTATTACTATATATCAAATAGGCAGAATTGTCATGATTGGTTTATTATGTGATCTCGGAGAACATCGGCAACAAATTTTTCACAGCATTACCAGTAGATGGTATTTCCCCAATATATCATCTTGGTTTCATATGATTGGAATCCTGAACACAATTCACTTTCACTGCAAAGACAATACCCTAGCACCATGAGATAGCAAGGTCGATCCCAGCATGCAGTGCGAGTTTGACCCAGCAACATGAAGAGATGCAAAATCAAACCTGCACGGTATCAAAGTTTTATCTATTTATATATCGAGTTCCAGAGCACTCATCCGCGGTCTAAATTTGGGTCCATGAGCATAAGAGGTCGCAGTGAAAGCATTGAGCCTCTTTATGGTGAACTTTTCAGATATTTGACTCAGACCAAAACTGTTGACGGCTGTTTGTCAATTATTCTGCATCAATGGAAGACACCATATTGGAGGCTGCACAAAGCCTAGTTGCCAGCGACGCCAAGTCATCAAATAAAACTGGCAAGGCGGAAAATGACTCCGTCGGAAATGGCAACAAAGGTCTTCGACGGACACACAATTGGATTAATCCGGGAAAATCCAGAGTACTGGTATCCATGCTAACGATGGCGGCAAACAATCAGATACATCACCCAGTCAGTGTGCTATTAGAGCTTAAAATTTTGCCTCAACATACACCATAACCAATCACAAACATACCTGACTGGGAGGAGGTAGTTGACCCTTGACTGTGATCCTGTCGATGGAAAATAGGTCCACGGAGACATGGAGGAGCCTTGAGAATTGAGCCCCCTCTCCTCTTTCTTCTCATTGTAAAGGTGAATAAAATAAATTTTAGCTTCACTGACACTGCCGGTCCATTTTTTTTATGGCCATGTCAACCCTTTTTATTGCCAACAGCAAAAAAAATTTCGAAAAAAAATTGTAAAAAAAAACAAACAAACAAATTTGTTACAATTATTATTTCTTCGTTTTAACACATTTCTTAGAAATTGAGTCAGTGTCTTGTTTTATTTGAAGGATATAATATTGTTGAAAGGCGGACTCTTCAAGTAACTCAGAGAATATTGTTGGTTTCATGCAAATTGCACTAACCTACATGTACATCATCGGTATGCCAGAAAAGATGGATATATCTGGTCTATGCGAAAGAAGAAAAAAAAGAATAAAAAGATAAAAGCCCCCCTCCCTTGTCATTTAGAGCTTAAAGTGATCGTAAACCCTCAAGTAAAGTTTCCATCAAATGAAAGACCATTGCAAACAGTGTGGAAAAATATTTATTGTAATTTTTTACGTTTTTATTACACAGAGTAAACTGCATATGAAGCATGGTATTCTATGGTGGTCCGTTGCAATCATATTTAGGTTCAGTGACGTCACACTGCCTTAATACATATATTTCAAACTGTGTATGTACTTTCCAATGTCTGCCATGTTTCACCAAAATCAGGGAAATTAAATGCAAGATTCAAATTGACTTTTATGAGTTACCATCTCCCCGATTTTGGTGAAAACATGCACACTGGAAGTGAGTGAGTGAGTCTGTGTTGAAACTCAAAGTATATATACCTTAAGCTTGAATCAAGCTTGGAAAGTGCATACACAGTTTGAAATATATGTATTAAGGCAGTGTGACGTCACTGGACCAAAATATGATTGCAACAGCCCACCATAGAATACCATGCTTTATTTGCAGTTTACTCTGTGTAATAAAATCGTAAGAAAATTCAATAAATATTTTGCCACACTGTTTGCAATGGTCTTTCATTTGAAGAAAACTTTACTTGAGGGTTTACGATCACTTTAATTTTATTCAGTCAAACATACCTGGTTCTGTTCTTCATCTGAATATCTTTGGCAATTTTCATGGGACAATATTGGTTGAGTATGGCTCTGAATGGAAATGACCTGAAAGGTAAATTAAAAAATTATATATGAACTCATTCAAGAAAAAAAGACCTCAAGATAACAGATTTTTCAAATTTCTTGTAACAGGTCTATGGGATCATAAATGTGCATTGGAGGTGATGGCTCAGTGGTCACCTCTCCAATGGGTCTAACATTTTCTGATACATAATTTTATAACAGCAAACCTCAAAATTTCCCCAAAAGACATGTAGTTTATGCTGGCACAGCGTGAAGGCCATAAACTAATGTTCATGCGTAGTGGAAATTGCCGCCAGGGGGCGAGCGGAGTAGGCGTGGCCAAGTGGCGTGGCTATTCGCCACGAGGTTCGGGGGCGAGGGCCATTCTAGAGTTCGCTTTTCAGACGTGCAGCACGCAAAAAAATTTTCTTGAAAATTTTCTTTTCGAATAAACATTACGGGTTTTCCCCCATACTGTACTGTACACTTGGATGATCAAAGTCAGTTACTTGATGCTGCCATTGAACTCCTTGATAAAGTGATCATTGTGTATATATCTCCATATATAAGTTGAATGATGTATATATATAGAAGTTAAAAGTCTGTCTAAAGCTTTTCCAGAGTTTTTTGGCCATTTTATGGTTTTCTCTCTGGTTTTTAATGCCATGCAGGTAGACAGATAAATAGGATAGCATTTCAATGACTGGTTGTTTTGGTTTATGCTGCACGAATAAACGACTCTTCCTATTCAATTGGCCTGTAAGTAGTTGGTGCATGTGTTGTAGGCAATGCAAGAGAGAATGAACCTGAATTTAAATATTGATAATGGTAAATCCTCTAATAATTCAATCACCTGAAAGTGAAATTTCTCACTTTAAAATCTGATTAAATTTATTGGAACATGAAGTTGACAAAATGGTCTAAAACCAGGCAGAAAATCCATTAATTCCTTGTTATTTGTGTAATTGACTAGACTCAATCCCCTTAACCCTATCAATGAGAGGAACCTCCACTATGCTTGGGAGGCAAATACACCACCTTATCTGAACCCCCGGATCAGAGGGACTACCACGATAGGCACATTATTAATATTCATGGTATCTCTACAGCTTCACGTATTGTGTCTCCAGACTCTCACTGCACGTATATATCCTACTTTCTTCATTATTTCAACGATTTTAGAGGGTGATCAAATTTATTAGAACCACCGATCAAATTTTGTCCCCAAAATTGGTGGTGATTGAATTTTGATACGGGGAAGGAATTATTACAGGGATTAACGTACCTGTAATGCTGCAGAAGGGATAAGAGATGTGGTTCCAGTTTCTGGTATACTGAAGGCAGCAAAGGGCTGTGAACAAACTTCATTATACAACTATCCACTGCAGTCTGTTCATCTCCCACACCCTGCTGACTCTCCGCCTTGCCACCAGGTGGCGTTGGACAGGAAATAATCTCCAGGTCAGGGTGTTCACCAGATTGGCTCCTGAGGAACAAATTTGACCCTTTTCCAAAGAAGAGTGCAAACCTATCCAAAACATCCTGCAATTCAGACTTCTCTCTTGAATCATCTAAGCCAAAGAAACTTTTGTGGTCTGAAGATCTACTCTGACTGCTTCCCGTACATTTTTCCTGGGAGGGACTATCTTTCTGGCCAGCCCCTGTTATCTCAGTGATTTCTGGGATATTTATTTTACTAAGATTAGTCTCCCATGATTGATTCTAAAATAAAAGTAAAAAAATAGAAATTTTTAACGTCAATGCCTGCTCTATAATTTTAAATGATACAAACACCAAATCCACAAATCAGGGATCTTTTTTATTCGCAACCAGGCCTTTCATTTTGACGGGGCTGATTGTATCCTCTAACCTTAAATCAGCCCCGTAAAATGCAAGGTCTGCGCAACCACTTTTTCCACCTTTCTTTCTAGAAATCAATGTAGCATTATTCCTTCAACCTGCATTATTTTTAATGAGAGCATGGATGAATAATTAAATTTTCCAAATAGGAAAGTTCCAAAATAATCAATCACACTGATAAATCCTGTTATTCTATCTTTAATATAGAGCAGTTTTGTTGTTGTTGTTGTTGTTATATATCTGTTAATCCACTGCCGAAACCGATGGAGATTAATCTCTGGTGCCAACCAAATCTTTCATTGCTTATTTACTATAGTGATGCTTACTATTTTACATTTGGCAGTGAGAAAAAATATTGATTAATCAAAGATTATGTCAATTAACTCACCAAAGAGACAATTTTATCTCCCCTTGACTCCTCACTGTCATCCAGTTCAACATTGTTATGTTTGCTTGAATGTTCTGATGATGAAAACAGAGACTCAGACCCAGAGTTGACAGAAAAGCTTCGAGTTGTTTTATTTTCAAGTGGACTGTGGATTACCTCCCCTGATTGTGACTTCTGATTATTATCTGGAGTGTTGATTGTCTCCCTTGATTGTGATTTTGATGGATCAGATCCAATAAGTGTTTTGAGTTTATGGACCCCCTGTCTGGCTTCAGTGATTCTTTCATGGAGTACTTCTGTGGAATTGAATTCCTGATCTGGTGAAACTATAACACTATCCTTTGTTATACTCATGTTTTCCATTCTTGGCAGTTTACCAGTTTTGCAACCAGGAGGATAGTCATCTGCCTTTCTCTTATTTTTGGAGACTACAAGTCTCTCACATTGCTGGACTTTTTTCACAGGATCCACTCCTTTCAAGTAACATTTGTCTGATTTATGATTGGTCAGAACCTCAGCATTGCCTGTGATGTTACTGGTCGAATCATCTTTGTTCTGATTGGCTAAAATATCCGTATTCTGATTGGGCTGATGTGGATCACTGTCAGTACTCTCCTTTCCATTGTGCTGTTGATAAGGTGACCTCTCTGTTACCAAACCCGTGAACATAGCCACAAACAGACCTGGAATGTCCCTCTTTATTGGTTTACACACTGACAGAATATCTGCAAAAGAAATTGTGAAATTAGATTTCACTGAACACCCATCAGGCTTACCCCGATGAAAAACAAACATGAACTGAGTTTTAACACTTGCATTGAAATTCAGTTTTCCATTAAAAAAATTTGTATTTTCTTTTTCTTACTTTTGCGCACCATAGGTCAAACTGTGATGCCCAAGTTGTATTGTAGCTGTGATATTGAATAATCCATTGGACATGAAGTAATAGGTGAAATGTACAGCAATGTCAAGGATTGAAAATACATCAAAACCAAATGTAGAAAATTTTCTAAATAAAGAAGTTTGACAAGTGCAAGTGCTGCCATTATGGTCGAGTCGACACTGGAGATCGCTTAACCTGTAAATTTTGAATTTAGTTGCATTAAGTTTAGAGACTGAGTAGATGCATTTGTTTTTTTTTGTCCAGAATGACCTCTGCTGTCTCATGAATATTCAGTAGTTTAAACTTCAAAGTACTGCTGGGATCACAGAATTTTCCACATCTTAGATGACCAGCAAATGGATACAATGGAGTATATTCTCAGAAACAGTGTTGACCCAGGTGTTTTTAAGGTTTCATGTTATGGACCGGTCAAAAATAACCGGGGGAAGTGGGCCAGTACCAATGGGAGGAGGGTCAGGATTGTCCATGCAGTACAAGTAGTAGCATCATTTAGAAAATATTCAGCAAATAACATATTTCAATAAAAGTTATTTAGTAGTTGAGATCGACTATGGTGAACACTTTTCTGTGAACTCAATTTTTAATATCACGGGCATTGAAATCACATTTCTGACATTCTCTGAAAAACATGACATCACCTGCACTTGGCTC
>JAVTVY010049493.1:0-23281 GCA_036873755.1 Hanleya hanleyi
GTGACGTTGATTAAAATCATCACATTTAACACAGGATCTAGCAAATGCTACTAAGCGAGATATGTATACGCCATATGCAGGTCCCACTGGAATATTACTGTCCAGAAAGGGATAGTTTACGATGTCGAAATTGCAATCATCTCTTTTGTCATAAAGTCGACGAGAGAGAATGCCCGCTTCATTTTTATAGAGGTAGATATCTAAATAAGATGTGCCTGTAGGGCTATCTGTAGTTTCCTTCAAATCCAGTGAAGGTGGATATATATCCTTCACTGCGTCATTTATATAGCGATTATCCACAGCGAGAGGATCGTCTATATAGCGTTTGGTGAATGAAAAGGAACGGGCTTTGAGTGGATCGGTTTTTGAAAGCGCCAGCATATAGTCATATTCATAAGAGAACAGATACAGGTCAGCCAACAGGGGTGCACAATTAGTACCCATTGGAATACCTTTATGCTGCTGATATATTGTGCTGCCAAATTTCACATAGATATTTTTAATGAGAAATTCAAGCAACTCTATAAACAAAGAAACATCCCAGGAATGATATCTCTTGTATGTAGTCGAGCTAAAGAATGCTTTATGGCTTCCGACATTAATATATCTACGATCAGTTTTCTTGAACACAGATACTATTGATGAACTTATACGGTCAATAAGGTCCTGATGAGGGATTGTAGTATAGAGAGTCGAGAAATCCCATGTGGATACATGTCTGTACAGTATGTGACCTTTAGCATCAAGTTCTTCCGTAAGACATTTTGAGTTTTTCAATATCCACATACATTCAACGCCAGAGTTCTTGAAAATAGTGGCGCAATACCTTTCCCAAAATGCTTTTACCTCCTGAAGGGCGCTCGTCAATAGGGTTGAAAGAAGCTTGGTGGTGCAGCTTCTAGAACCAGCTATGAATCTAGCTTTGTATGGTGATTTATGCATTTTGGGAGTCCAGTATATTTTTGGTATGTCGCTATGATTGGTTGGAAGACAAATAACTCTTTCCTTGAGAAACTTTTTGTGATTGTTAAATAAATCTTCCAGAGTAAATGCAGTTTGGGAGTAAGTAGATGTATTTGATGAAGATATGTCTACACTCAATTCTTTAACCAGCACCTGGTAATAGTAATATTTACATATGACTTTAATATTTACATATGATTTAATATTTGACTTTTTTCAAAAATTTCACCGATTCGCACGGGGACACTTCCTATCATGTTCTAAATGACGAGACGAGTAAAACGAGACCCCACAACCCTACCGCAAATGTATAGAAGTACGTTTCCCAGGATGGTGCTGTACCTCCCATACCCCATATAGGCATTTTCCCGTAATTTAGGATAAAGTGCGTATTCCGTATTTTTTCAGGAAAATTTTTACATACACCCACCCTGGAACTAGGGGAAGATAACTCTGTTGATAGACAAGCCCCGTTAAGCCCGGAGACCTATATACCCCTCATACCCCATATAGGCATTTTTCCCAGGTTTTTCGATAAAGTCCGTGTTCCGTATTTTTTTTTCAGGAAAAATTTTACATGCAGCCACCCAGCCATCAAATACCCTTCACCTAGGCTTCACGTTGATACCTCACTCGACCCCATTCGACCATTAGGGGCTCCCCTAGATGCCAAAACGTCTATTTTCATACCCTTGGGCCACCGCGCATGCGCAGAATGACCCTAATTCAACCCCACCCAGTCCATCAGATGCCCCTTCATGAATGCTTCACTTTGATATCTCACTCGATCCCATTGGACCATTAGGGGCTCCCCTAGCTCCAAAAAGGCTATTTTCATGCCCTTGGGCCACCGCGCATGCGCAGAAGGCCGATATGTCAACCCCACACCCAGTCCATCAGATGCCCCTTCACGAATGCTTCACTTTGATACCTCACTCGACCCCATTGAACCATTAGGGGCTCCCCTAGCTCCAAAACGTCTATTTCCATACCCTTGGGTCTCCGCGCATGCGCAGAATGCCGATATTTCAACCCCACGCCCAGTCCATCAGATGCCCCTTCACGAATGCTTCACTTTGATACCTCCTACGACTCCATTGGCCCATTAGGGACTCTCCTAGCTCCAAAACCGCTATTTCCATACCTTGGGCCACCGCGCATGCGCAGAATGCCGATATTTCAACCCCACACCCAGCCCATCAGATGCCCCTTCACGAATGCTTCACATCGATACCTCACTCGACCCCATTGGTCCATTAGGGGCTTCCCTAGCTCCAAAACGTCTATTTCCATACCCTTGGGCCTCCGCGCATGCACAGAATGCCGATAGTTCAACCCCGCGCCCAGCCCATCAGATGACCCTTCATGAATGCTTCACTTTGATACCTCACTCGACCCCATCGGTCAACTAGGGGCTCCCATAGCTCCAAAAAGGCTATTTTCATACCCTTCGGCCGCCGCGCATGCGCAGAAGGCCGATATTTCAACCCCACACCCAGCCCATCAAATGCTCCTTCACCTAACCTTCACTTTGATACCTCACTCGACCCCATCGGACCATTTTATCTAGGGACTACTTTTTCTCCGCGGAAGCTTTTTCCCGAGACCGAATCACCGCCAAAACCGCGGCCAAACCGCATCCCCGCGCATGAATACATTTTTTTTTTTTTTTTTTTTTTTTTTTTTGCCGGAACTTTTTTTTTTTTGCACACCTCCCCAATAACCCCCCAATAACCCCCCAATGCCCATACACTTATGACGTCACACCAGGTTCTGCGCATGCGCAGTGGGGGGTTATCTCATCAATTTACGCTTTGTATACTACTCCCATTGAAGATAAATTTCATTTAGTACCAGCGGGACTGATTGGAGCTGCCACAGAAGCAAGTGTGTTGGTGACCGGCGTGCAGACTCTGGCCCTTCTTGACACTGGTTCTACTGTGTCTACAGTGTCCCAGGGCTTTTACGAGCAGCATTTATCTTCATGCCCTTTGAATTCTTTAGAAGATTTCATTCACATTAAATGTGCAGATGGTGAAGGTCTGCCTTATATGGGTTATATCGAAGCCACTGTTGAAGTTAACGATCTTTTAAGGCATCCTGCACAGTGTATTTTTCTGGTAGTTCCGGACAGCAGATACAGTTTCAAGGTCCCGCTCCTGTTGGGAACGAATTATCTGGGTCCTGCGATGGAATGCTGCCGCGATGAGGGAGGTATAAACTTTCTCCAATCCATGAAGCTTCAGACCCCTTGGTATTTAGCCTTCCGAAGTCTGTCACTGCAGGATAAGGAGCTCAGGCGTAACGATGGTAGGTTAGGCCTTGGCAAAGTGAGGAAATTGGCAAAGTAGTGATACCCCCAAATACGACGACAATAGTTAAGGGATGCATTTACAGGGCGTTGCCATACCGTGATACCTGTGATGGTCCAGTCAACTACGGAATCTACACTGCTTCGAAGTTTGGAGATTGCTCCAGCATTATTCAGAATGCAAGGGGATAGTCGATCAGAAGTACCTATTCAGATCTCAAATCTTTCCACTCAGACAGTAGTTATTTCACCTAAAGCGATCATATGTGAGATCCAGCCCGTGTAGAGCAAGTTTCGCCGTTTGTTTCAGACAAAGAGCCAGAGCAGAAAGAACACCCTATGGACAAAGTTGGAATGTCACGGGAAATGATCGCAGAACAACGCGAAGCTTTAGAGGGTCTGTTGTTGCAGTACAGTGATGTTTTTTCGTGCAGCGACTTTCAGTTCAGTTCAGTTCAGTTTATTGGCATAAGAATCAGCGTAGCTGTTTTTCATCTTAGCACAAATAATATACATATGTACATTAAGGGGATAAAACAAAATATAGTTAAACAAAAAAATATAGATAAAAACAAATGAAAACATCACATACTATTATTGCACTGGTTATGATACAGTATATGCATCACTAAGATATTAAAACGGCTCTACGTGACTTAAAATATGATTTTTACAATGTCGTTTAAAAGTTTGAATTGTTCCACAGCTCTGGATCTCATTTGGGAGGCTGTTCCAACACAACGCCCCAAGATGGGTCAATGAATTTTTGAGACAACTTTGACATAGGGCTGATGTTAAACATCGTATAGGACTGACGGATGATGCTCCATTTAAACAGCGCTTCCGGCGCATACCCCCGTCCATGTTTCAAGTGGTTAAGGAACACTTGCAACAGCTCCTGGCATGTGGTCTTATACGAAGATCACATAGTCCTTGGACATCAAATGTCGTACTTGTCCGTAAGAAAGATGGTTCATGTGCGTAGATTTTCGCGAGCTAAATAAGAGAACGACGAAAGACTCTTATGCACTGCCAAGAATTGAGGATATGCTCGATCGGCTTTCGGGTTCGCAGTTCTTTTCGGTCTTGGATATGAAATCAGGATACCACCAAATCGAGATCGAAGAGCGGGACAAGGAAAAAACAGCATTTACTGTAGGTCCACTGGGGTTTTACGAATTCAATCGCCTACCATTTGGATTGGTTAATGCCCCTGCCACTTACCAACGAGAGATGGAGCACATCCTCGGTGATCTTCACCTTGATATCTGCATGATATATTTGGATGATTTGATAGTGTTTTCCTCGACCTTCGAAGAACACCTTCAGCGGTTGAAAAAGGTCCTCCAGCGTCTCCGAGAAAGCGGCATTAAATTATCACCAAAGAAATGCGAATTCTCGCAGAAAAGCGGTGAAGTTTGTCGGTCACATTGTCTCTGCAGAAGGGGTCCAGACTGACCCAGAGAAGACGGCAAAAGTATTATCTTGGCCTTCGCCACGAAACCCGGATGAGGTCAGACAATTCCTCGGATTTGCAGGGTATTACCGCAAATTTGTGCAGAATTTCTCCAGGATCGCACGACCACTGACGGACTTGCTCCTGGGTACAGTCAAGAAAGGGCGAAAAAAGATCGTGCCGTCGAATTGGAACTGGGGACCAGACCAATCCGAGGCATTTGAGAAGTTGAAGGAATCTCTGGCATCTCCGCCAGTTCTTGGATATGCTGACTTTACCTTGCCATTTGAACTTCATACAGATGCCAGCTCTTATGGTTTGGGTGTTGTACTATATCAAGACCAGGGCGAGACGAATAGGGTGATTGCCTATGCCAGTAGACGATTGAACAAGGCGGAAAGGAACTATCCCGCGCATAAACTGGAGTTTTTGGCGCTGAAGTGGGCGGTAACAGAAAATTTTTATGATTATCTTAATAAATTTACTGTTTACACGGATAACAATCCACTTACTTACGTTTTGACCTCGGCGAAATTGGATGCTACTGGTCACAGATGGCTCGCAGCAATTTCTGCATTCGACTTCGACTTACGGTACAGACCGGGGAAAGCGAATATCGATGCAGATGTTTCGTCTAGACTTCCGGGACGCGAAGATCAAGAAACCGAGGAGATTACATCAGATTCGATCAGTGCTATCTGTGATAGATGTCAGGAACCGGTATATTTGGAGACCCTGTGTTTCAACATTGCCTTGGTAGAAGAGGATGAGGAAGGCAGTATAACTACCTTCTCTGTCAGAGACTGGCGTCGAGCTCAGGATAAAGATCCAGTATTGCGTCGATTGTTGACTTGTATACCCCGGAACAAACTTCCAGGGAATGACATTCCATCACCATTTCGGCGCGAGTTCAAGCATCTGAGGATAGACAGTGAAGTTTTGTATCGTGTGGCTCAAGTAGAGGGCCAGGAGAAAAGACAACTTATGCTGCCAGCTGCATTCATCAGCCAGGCATTGGAGGGACTGCACAATGATGTTGGCCATCTTGGAAGAGATCGTACGCTAGCACTCTGTCGTGATAGGTTTTACTGGCCAGGAATGGCAAGCGACGTTGACAACTGGGTCGGAGAATGTGAACGGTGTATCCGTCGTAAGAAGCCAGCAGATGCCAGGGCAGCCTTGACGGGCATCCGCACCAGTCAACCCCTCGAATTAGTGTGTATTGATTTTCTGACACTGGAAATGTCGAAGGGTGGATTCCAGAATGTTTTGGTTTTGACTGACAATTTCACTAGATACGCCCAAGCATACCCTACAAAGAGCATGAGCGCAAAGACGACTGCTGAAGTTTTGTTTAACAATTTCTTCACACATTATGGATTTCCGCGAAGGATTCATTCGGATCAAGGTGCGAATTTCGAGAGTAACCTGATGAGGGAGATGTGTATCGTTGCAGGGATCGATAAAAGTCGCACTACCTCTTATCACCCTCAGGGAAACGGTATGTGCGAAAGGTTCAACAGGACACTTCTCAACATGCTTGGTACATTGGATCCATCTAAGAAAGGAGACTGGAAGTCAGATGTCGCTCCTTTGGTACATGCATACAATAGCACGCGCCACGAGTCGACCGGTGAGAGTCCTTTCTTTCTTATGTTTGGACGCCAACCCAGATTACCAATTGACTTGGCGTTTGAATTAAATCGGTTGGAGAAGTCTCCCAAAACTTCCTATGTTCAAGACCTAAAGAACAGATTATCGGAGTCTTACAAGCTGGCTACACAAGCAGCAGAAAAGGCCCGGAAACGACAGAAAAGTCGCTATGACCTTCAGCTTCGGGGAGCAACTGTTTTCCCAGGAGACAGGGTGCTGGTAAAGCAACTAGCATTTGAAGGTAAACACAAACTGGCTGACAAGTGGGAAACAGATGTGTACTTGGTAAAAAATCAGCCAAATCTAAACATCCCTGTGTTCGTGGTACAGAAAGAGAATGGAGAAGGCAGATTGCGAACCCTGCACAGGAACCACCTTCTGCCTATCGGTTCACTCATGCCGCAAGCTGATGCAGGCAACTCGGAGTCTGAAGCGAAAGACACGAGGGCCAATGGTCAGAGCACGGATAATATGCAGACAGAGGTTACTCAAGTGGATGATTTGAGTGATGAGGATGACCGATCCGTGCTAGAGTTAGTTGTACAGGAATACCCCCACCAAGATATTTCAGCGGCCGCTGCCGGAGACAACAGCGACCGGAAGACTGAAAGGAGTCCAGATCCAGAGGATAGAGCCACTCGGTCATTGACGGACGAGATGGTGGTCCAGGATGAAGAAGTGGTTGGGATATGTCCTGTAGATGCTCCTCGGTCCGAAACCGAGGAAGTACAGACCCATACTTCAGATGAGGCATCGATTGAACACGAATTAGCACCAGAAGCATCTCAGAATCAGTTGCCGGAGGACCTACCGCAAGCTGATGTGGAACTAGAAGTTCCACAGTGTTTCGACTCGGCGAGACCCAAGAGGAACAGGCGACCTCCTGCCTGGATGTCGTCGGGGGACTACTGTCAGCGACAAATGGTAAGTATTGACCGGACTGATTGGCACCACAAGGCTATGTTTCTTGGCAGAGGGCGGGTGGCTCGAACGTTTACCGGAGGATGCATACCAGGCAATGTTGTCACTCGTCACAGGTCATCCAACTTAACTTAAATATCGGGAAGACATTTTCTCAAGGAGGAGGAGTATGTGACAGGTTGTAATTTATTACGTTTTAATTATTTGAATAAAAACAACAGAAACAATTTGCTTTACTTTGTCAATGTTTATTTATGCTGAATGTACATTTATTCCATTAGCACTGGGAAAATGCGATAGGGTAACTCCCATCCTTTGTTGACCACATCCATAGTTTAGCCCACCCCTATTGAGCCTCTACTTGGTTTGCTAGTGTTGAAACACCCCGTGCCCCTTCAGGAGCCCTGTTGGATGTAGCCCCTTACTGTACCCCTCTGTTGTAGTTGTCCAAAACTGGTTCTACTAGTCTGACCAGGGGTTCTGTTTTGTCATTGGCTGAAATGGTCAAATGATTTGGCATGCTTTACTTTGTGGATTTTGGAGACATTCACTCCTCAGATCTTTGATCAAACACATGGGCGTGTGAGTAGTGCTGGTGTTTGGTGTTTTGTGACTGCTGGATTTCTGGGTGAAGGCTAAAGTACGGTGCATGTAACATGAGGCCGCATAGTCATAGTGGTATCGGTTCTGTCAAATAGACAAGGACCGATCTATCTCTCTGATCTCAGATCTCTGATTCCGATCTGTGAACCTCGAACTCTTCGATTGTCTTCATCACATGATGTGGGATCTCCATATCCCGAAGCACCGCCGATGAGCATTCTCTGAATAAATAACTCGAATCCAAGTCACAGTCGTCCTGTCCAGTATATTGGGGGGATTCGGTCTGTGTTACAATAAGGGGCTGTAAGGGGCTACACCCCATGCCCCTTCAGGAGCCCTGTTGGATGTAGCCCCTTACTGTACCCCTCTGTTGCAGTTGTCCAAAACTGGTTCTACTAGTCTGACCAGTGGTTCTGTTTTGTCATTGGCTGAAATGGGCAAATGATTTGGCATGCTGTAGTTTGTGGATTTTGGAGACACTCACTCCTCAGATCTTTGATCAAACACATGGGCGTGTGAGTAGTGCTGGTGTTTGGTGTTTTGTGGCTGCTGGATGTCTGGGTGAGTTTACCTATGTATTGCTTTGACTGAATTGGATTCTGTCACCAAGACTATGTAATTTGTATGTTTGGAATAGTTGTGATATTTTAGAGTAAAATGAATCGAGTTATTCTATAGCATTTCATAGCACGTAGCAAAGTAATGATACACACGAGATTGATATTTCATATATTTCACTGTATACCTGTGGGTGATAGGTGTAACCCTGTCTGAAGGTTATTTTGGTATATATGTGTAGGTGAAGGCTAAAGTACAGTACATGTAACCTGAGGCCGCATAGTCATAGTGGTATCGGTTCTGTCCCATAGACAAGGTGAGCAGATTTGCCATTTAGTTGCCAGATGTGCATATTAATTATTATATAATTAATTCTATTATCAGGAGTCCTATAATGCTATTATGCTATCAGGAATGCTATAATGCTATTATGCTATCAGGAATGCTATAATGCTATTATGCTATCAGGAATGCTATAATGCTATTATGCTATCAGGAATGCTATAATGCTATTATGCTATCAGGAATGCTATAATGCTATTATGTCATCAGGAATGCTATTCATGGTATTATAGATATTGCTTGGGATTTTGTACATATCTCACTATATTATATAAACATGTAAACTATATAGTGATGTGATCCTGTATGGAGATTGGTAATGACCATAGCGTTCGTATATATATTTATGGTCCGTTGTATATTTATATTTTTATAAGACCGATCTATCTCTCTGATCTCCGATCCCTCCAGTATATTGGGGGAATTCGGTCTGTGTTACAATATGATTGTCTTTTTGAATTTGGTGCTAATACTGTTATATGGAATCGGTCTTTGGATTATGGACGCGGATATTCTTTAATGGACGAAGGCTGAATTATGAATGACGGACCAGACGCTTGTAACGGTAAAAACCTCGGGCTATAGACATGGCTCCATAAATAGACGATGAACTCCGCATGACTTCGAACTATTTATGACGTCACCTTCACATACTTATGACGTCATCGGCTTCCTCGGCTTCCCTGGCCGTGAACTCCAATTTCATGTTCTACTAATTAGGCATGGCTTTGGGAGAGCAATGCGATATGGAGTCATTTCGTACAAGGTTACTTTAGGTCGTAACAACCATTTCTCAAAATCGTCGTCATGTGGCACGGCTGTTTATGACCGTTTCATTATTTTGCTCTGGGTATCAACGCCACCTTCCAAACGAGAGATATAAACAGTTCCATCATTAGATAGTAAGAGTAACCTCTCCCAGCAAATGCGAAATGATTTACTTGGGTGGCTCAGCTGACGTAGTTTTCTCGAGATGTGCTACATGAGCGATTCATTGCCCATTATTTTTAGGATATGCTCTAAAGTACTGTTCTGTATGATAGAGCTTTATTACATGTGGTCATGTAAATTAGTATAGTACACATAATGTGAAGAATACGTGGAGAAATTCCTTTAAAGAAATACATTATTGAACACGAAGACTTTTTGGGATTTGCACCTCCGAAACTGAATATGCTTAGAGCGTGCCTAAGTGGATTCACTTCAAAACTCTGGGGACATACTCAGAGAAACGTAGAGGTATAAATGTACTTATTCGAGAAGTGGAAATATTCGTGTTCCATATATGTTCACTTCTACGGTCATTCTAACCTTATTAAGCATACATATATGGGGGTCGTCATGGCTGTCATTTTGAAATACTGATGAGTTTTGAATCGAACAAACGAACTGTATAACCCCAATATGAAAAGCTGAGAAGAGAGCCCACCCATAGTGTTCTCGGGTGTAAAGAGGAATTGGACCCTACCCGCGGGGTTCCAGGGTATGAAAAGGAATAGGACCTAAACGTCGTGATATGGCTGAAATATAGTTGAAAGCAACGTTAAATCATATTCACTCACGCGTAGAATGGTGTGAGAGAGTATATCTGGGCAACTAACTGACCAAGAAAAGTTTTACTTTATAATAAACCCACCAAACCATCTATCACCAAAAGTTGGAGAACTTTTATTTCAAATGTTACAAGAGAGAACTAAGCATCTTGCGGATCTTACTGCCACCGGATCTTAATATGACCAACTTTTAGTGTGTATGGTCTAGTTTTGTGTATTTGTGAGCATAGTATAGGTTTTTTGTCTATTGTTTGTTTCATGTGTATGTATATTGTTTGTTTTATGTCATATACATGTAGTGCTTGTTTTATAGGTTTTTATGTCAGTTTGTTTTGTAGGTTCTTATGTCATAGCATTTGTTTTATAGATTTTTATATCATAGTGTCTGTTTTACATGTCGTAGTGTTTGTTTTATCTGTTTTTATGTCATAGTTTTGTCCTACCTGTTTTATGTCTTAGCACAGGTGTCTGTAAGCCTAGTGTAGGTCTTACATGCTTAATGTTTGTTTTATGTCTAATGCCACAGTATTGTACATGTCCCATGTCTTAATAATTTCTGTATGTATCATATATGGAAATAAAGTATTATTATTATTATATCCGCTCTAATATTCCAGTTTCCGGTGAATATCCGGAGACGAATACAGATTGGATTAAAAAATCTTGGATGCTAATCTTGGATTTCATTTGATATGAACAAAACTTGACTTTGTTTCCAATGGCAATATCTCATTCATGGAGCACGGAATCAGCTGGTGCCGATGTCGGTTTGAAGATAGCAGGCTCTTGTCCATCTAAATCCTATTTTAATTAAAATGCAACTAAGGGTTATAGGGAGTGTTATAAAGCTGCCCCACAAGTGGTTTCAACTTAGTGGTCTCAATTTCGGGGAGGGGTTAATGGTTTATAGGTCCACAATATCAATCCAAAAATCTAGCAGCTTAATAATTTGACTTCCAAGATTTGTTAGCTGCGTACATCACATAAAAACAGACGCTCCTTAACTTAAAAATTTCTCTCTCGAGACCATTGCTAAAAAACGTACTATGTTTCGGATATTCCTGCTTATGCCCATGCAATTTCTTATCAGGGTCGACGTATATGTTTTGAGCGAAATATGTCTAAAAGCATATGAAGTATAGCTTATTCCCCGTATAAAGGTATTATGGTATTTTATATTTATGTCTATATATCTATACCTAAATGTATGTACTTTGCTTATGTGGCGAGTTCAGTGACGGTTTCTTGAGTTTGGTTATCAATACAATTCATATTTTAAAATGCCAAAACAGGAAAGTCACTGAGATTACGTTGCGTATTGTAACTAATCCGTAGCGCAAGGGGTCGTTTAAGTACCTGGCATGTTTTGCAAATTTCTATAGAATTTGGACGACATGAAATGTCTTGTCAGCATCATTAAACTTTTTCTCGCTATATGCTTTGACTTCCCGGATTTGGACTACCGTAATGTCGTTGCATTATTGTGTTGGGCAAACTATACGGAGATACGTTTCGAAGCATTCGACTATTCCATCGTATGCCAGCTGGTGTCTTTGTCATGTCAGGCGATGTGAGTTCACGTTAACATTCGATCATTTCATCGTATGTACGCTGTCTCTTTCATTCCAGGGGACGGGAGTTCACATGAAAAGTCTAGTTTGCCTTTTCTGTAATACAGTTATTTCTATTTGACCATCTGTTTCTATTTTCCTAGGATAGAGTATATTATGCATTTATTATCATTTTTGTAAGAGTATTGAATGCATAGACGCCTATCCCTGATGAGAACTTGCACTTTCGTCAACTTGAAGATTCTTGAAGACTATCGAGTACGAATGAAGCCCATACGGCATAATTATGATTTAGTAGTTATGTGAATCGGAAATGTCTATGTTATGGACATAATCTGATAAAAGCATATAGTGTAGGCTAAGATTAGGGACTTGTGTTTATGGAAGGTTTTATTTCCGAATCAAGTTTATAAGTTGGACGGCCAATAAGATTTTGGAAAAAAATGTTTTCCAGCGGTCGCCAATTCTAAACCTTGGATGGTCGGTAGTGCCCTTCTTGGAATAAACAAAATTTATAGCGGCGCCATCTCAACCTCGAAGTTTGCGAGTGGTCATTGGAATAGATATATAGATATGAGCTGAAATAAGGCTCAGATCGCGGCCATCTTTGAAATCCAAGGTGGCCGGTACTACACCATAGATATTGTGACATATTCGTAGTGATATTCCCCTAAAATAACAGTGTATCAACAGGAATAATGTATATATATATTGCGGTTAATGAATTATTGACTGAAATCAGCTTCAGATGGCGGCCATCTTGAAATCCAAGATGACCGTAATGGCCATATGCCTCGGCTAACATTGATATGGGATTTTCTATCGATATTCTGACAAATGACCAATAAAAATATTTACAAACAGATCAAACAGTGCAGGATTCTAGATAATAATATGGGCTTCTGGTGACCATTTTGAAAAATGACCGCTGTGAGTTTGCAAACTACAGCTATCTATCTTCTCGACCCCAGTGTGTATCTTACAACGGCACTATATCTTCTTTCAATCCTATCAGTACGGGTGTGCCACAAGGATCAATACTAGGACCCATACTCTTTTTAATATATATAAATGACAATACGAAGGCCACATCGGTTCTAGACATTAATCTTTTTGCTGACGATACAAGCGCTACCCTATCCGATGCCGATTTTATTAGACTTGCGGAAAATATGTCACAGGAACTTGAAAAGCTTCATGTCTGGTTTTCCTGCAACAAACTTTCATTAAACGTGAAAAAACCCAAATTTATATTATTTAAACCAAATAGATCAACAAATGTAAATATCCCTAAGGTTTCAATATTTGGCACTGAAATTGAATCTGTTTCTAGCTTTAAATTCCTCGGGGTTTATTTTAACGATAGATTAAATTGGCAAACACATATTGACGAACTAACTTCAAAAATTTCGAGAAATATCGGTGTTATCAACGCAATACGGAACTGCCTCAACAGGAAAACCTTGATTATTCTGTACTATTCTTTGTTCTATTCTTACGTATCTTACTGTAATTTAATATGGGGAAACACATTCTCAACTCATCTCAACCCACTTGTGATATTACAAAAGAGAATTATCCGCGTAATAACTTCCAGTGGTAAATATGCCCATTCTAGTCCCTTAATGAAACAACTAAACATTCTCCCCCTATTTCAGTTAAACAACTTCTTAATTTTATTATTTACTCACAGATTTCTCAATAATCCCCATTCTATCCCTACCAACTATTCAAATTATTTTACAAAACTCTCTGAAGTCCATTGTTATCCCACTCGACAAGCCAATCTCAATCTATATAGGGCGAGAGTGCACCCAAATCTATCATTTTATTGCACAAAGTCGAAAGCACCACGAATCTGGAACGCTTTACCTAACTACCTAAAATCATGTCTGTCACAATCACTATTTAAGTCTCGACTGAAATCACACCTCATCAATTAACATGTATGTGAATCAGTGTACTGAAGGATGTACTTTCTAATTATATTCAAATTGTAAATCTTGGAGTTAACTCATCTCAGGCCATCACAATGGACACGAGACAAACCTATTTTATACAAAAAAGTTTTGTTTATCTATATGCATATATGCTGAGCCCCACTATATATATCTTATAGAACTATAATTCTCTAAACAAGGCTCCCTGGTATATTCACCATGTATTGTACATTTATATATTTGTGAACGCACCCAGCGTCTCATGCTAATCTATTATTATTATTATTAATTATCTGGGATTTAACAAGCCTTCTGGGGTTTTATTCCCGCCATATTTCTATGTATCTATACCCTACTTGTACATATATATATATTATTTGTATATGGTGAATAAACAATCAATCAATCAATCAATCAAATGCCGCTGTGAGTTTGCAAATGCTTCCCAGACCACGCTGTACCTTCATGCCAAATTTCAAGCTTTTATGAAGAAAGGTACAATTTTTTCACATATTGACTGGACTAATGAAGTACCGCAGAAAACTTGGTATAACAAAATATCATCTTTAATCCTGAAAAATTACTCAAACTGTTCAAAAACATTCTTATTTGCGGATAATTTCTTACCACTGAAGTTTTTTCTTTTAATAAATATAAGTGTTTTATGGGGCGATAGCTTTCTCTTGATAATAATGCAATGTGATTCCTGTACTTAACAAAGTGTGAACATGTTAAGTGTGAAGGCGTATTAATTTTGACAATTTTATCATACAAACTTTTATTTACTTAAAGTGTAATAGTTGCATGCGGAGTGTTTATTCCTTTTTCATCCTGTATTACGATTTATACCTTCATATAGCTAGGTTCATTTCACAGTATTAAATGTATTCTAATTTCCAATGCTGTTTGCTTTGACAAAGCTATTGCCGATATTCCATCACAGAACCTTAAATGCCAGGTATTGCGAAATTACAACACATATAAGGGAAGTGGGAAGAGGTGCCGACATACTGACTGCGTCACATGACTTCACAGAATAGTCTTCTGGTTAACCTATTCTAAAGCAAATACCAAGAATCTAACGATTCGTGATATGTGTTGTATCTCAGGTACGCTTTTATTGTACCTGTTCATGTGGCAACTTGGATGATATGACCACACGGCCCCTAGCACCGGCATAAGCGGTATTAGATACAAATCTAGAGAGCTATGATGGAAATGCTCTGACAACTCGTATACTGGTAATTGGTGAGCTGTTTCGCTGTGACAACTCGTACATTGGAGATTGGTGAGCTGTATCATCGTCAGATGTAACTGACGGCATTTAACACAAAAGACTAGTCTGTAATGCCCGATGTCGACCCAGCATCAACTTCCCACAAGTGCCAACATATATCAAAGACCAAAAGGTCTGTACAGGGGGCGGGCCTCGGGGACGAAACGTCCACCAGCAGAATCTCGCCATATACAGGAAAAAATTACAACACATATAAGGGAAGTGGGAAGAGGTGCCGACATACTGACTGCGTCACATGACTTCACAGAATAGTCTTCTGGTTAACCTATTCTAAAGCAAATACCAAGAATCTAATGATTCGTGATATGTGTTGTATCTCAGGTACGCTTTTATTGTACATGTTATTTGTGAGAAACAGTTACACAATCTCAGTTTATATGGTTTTAATTGCATGGTTGCGTAACTGCACTGGATTCGTACTTTGTGGATCCCTGGTTTGATGTCTGTGTTTCAGTTCGGAGACAAAATGAATAGACAAGAACCCTGATGACGTAGGCCCTCAACATCCATAACAATTTATCCCACTTCTAACACTTGACGCAATGCAGGCCACCACCGCCAAAGACAAATCAATTAGCCTGTCACCTCTTCTTGTAACATGATATCAACTTAATTGCCAGCGCGAGGTCTCTGGGTTTTCGGGACTTCTTGAAGCCGAACCATAAGAAAACTATCCAAGATGGTTATGACAATAACGTCTCCAGCGTCACCCACGACCCTTGCGTGGACATATATCTGGCCGCGTACAAGCCCAGGTCGTTTGGTGGCCGAAGCTTCCACACTGGCGAGCTTGCCAGGATATTGCCTAAATTTCTGACAGAATAATCTATCACGAGACAGAGCAGTGGTCCAATGACGTCAAAGAAGATGGCGGAACAGAGGAGACTGCAGGAGCTTCGCACCATTGCAGAAGGCATCACCAAGCTGAGAAACAGCGTCCGGAGTGATATTACGGTCAAAGCAATCCATGGTTGCAGCGCGACCTTGTGAAGTTACAAGCGTCTGGTCCGTCATACATAATTCAGCTGTCGTCTATTACAGAATATCTGCGTCCATAATCCAAATACCTATTCCATATTCCATATAACAGCATTAGCATCAAATTCAATCACAGTATACATAAACATAGGCTAGTTTCCTGCAAGAGAGAAACAGTCAACAGTTTTCAATGATGCCGGCAAAACATCATGATGATCCAAAAATATCAAATCCGTATCGCTGACCAGTATTCTTAATTCTTATGATATTGGTTATCAAGTCGTCATCTAGAGAATGATGTATCTCCGTCACGCTTTGATTGTGACTGTTCATATGAGCACCATGGGGATCGTGAAGTACATGGGTTTATACGCCTCCTATCCCCGGGTTAAGCGGAATTAGACACAGATACTGTTAATGAAAGGAGACGATCAATAAGGTTCTGACGAGGAATTGTAGTATAGGGAGTCGAGATATCCCATGTGGATACATGTCTGTAGGTTATGTGACCTTTAGCATCAAGTTCTTCTGTAAGACATTTTGAGTTTTTCAATATCCACCTACATTCAACGCCAGAGTTTTAAAAAATAATGGCGCAATACCTTTCCGAAAATGCTTTTACCTCATGAAGGGCCCTCGTCAAAAGGGTTGAAAGAAGCTTGGTGGTGAAGTTCTAGAACCAGCTATAAATCTAGATTTGTATGCTGATCCATGCATTTTGGGACTCCAGTATACTTTTGGTATGTCGTTATGATTGGTTGGAAGACAAATACCCTTTTTCCTGAGAAACGTTTTGTGATTGCTAAATAAATCTTCCAAAGTAAATGCAGTATGGGAGTAAGAAGACGTATTTGATGATGATATGTTTACACACAATTCTTTAACCAGCACCTGGTAATAGTAATATTTACATATGAATATTATATTATTTGGAGCTTTGTCTGCTAGAACGTCTTGCGAATTGAGGTTTCTCAGTACTTGTTTTGCTTGGGGGAGGGTACTTCTGTCAATATGACGGATTGTTTCAACGACCTTGCTCTTGGTGAGGTCCAGCGAATCAGCGAGTACTGTAGGTTCAACTTTTTATCGCTTAGACCAATCAATAACGTACTGTTCCAATGCAGACAGGACTATCTTCTGGTCGGCCTTCAGATTTATTCTTCTCGGCTCTCCATATTTAGGTCCCTTCATGACGAGTAATCTTAGGTCCTTCGCGAAACGGGAGGAGATCATTACAAGCGTCTAGTCCGTCATTCATAATCCAGCCGTCGTCCATTAGAGAATATCCGCGTCCATAATCCAAAGACCTATTCCATTTCCATATAACATGGCTGCCGATGTCACGGGCAGGTTCTCGGCCCAATTAAAATTACAAAGACAAACAGTGACGACGTGGATACACGCGCGTGTACAACTTTATTAAGGAAAGATATTTGGCAACGGTTGTCAGTGCGAGGACCATTACGGAAAGCTGGTGTTATATACTCTATTAACGAAACGCCATTGAACGTGCTTAGACAGACTGAAGTGACATTTGAAGGCGCTCGTACTGTTTCTGTTACTGTTGTGCCACAAATGATTCACGAGTGCGTGTTAGTATCGGATACACTTGACCTCGGTCGTGCGCACCTTGAATGTGGAACAGCTAAACTGCTTTGGTTTGTCAAAACGTACCAGTTAAACACAGCGCTATTTGGAAAGGGATTGCATCCTCCACGGGCAGTGGCCAGTCACACCTTTCGGATTTTGCAATTCTGTAGCCTTTCTTTCAGAGGGTCATGAATGAAGTGTTTAGAGATTATGTTGGAGGTTTGTTTTTCTTTTCAAGAATCCAGGATCGTCTCCAGTGACACACGATTCATGATGATGAAGAGTGGGCATATACAAGCGTATTGGCACGGGTAAACCTACCGAAATTTCTCCGTCTACTTATGGTGTAGCATGTACCCAAGAACGAAATTAGTTAAAATTACAACACATATAAGGGTAGTGGGAAGAGGTGCCGACATACTGACTGCGTCACATGACTTCACAGAATAGTCTTCTGGTTAACCTACTCTAAAGCACATACCAAGAATCTAACGCTTCGTGATATGTGTTGTATCTCAGGTACGCTTTTATTGTACCTGTTCATGTGGCAACTTGGATGATATGACCACACGGCCGCTATTTCAACCCCACACCCTCAGGCGCTGGTCTGAGTCTTGAAGATAGCTTTCAAGTAGTAGAATTTGCAGCCGACTTGTTCAGGACAATGGCCCTGAAAACATCGTCGGAGCATGGACTCGTGAGTAGTATACAAAGGGTAAATTGGCGTATGCGCAGAAAAAAATTTGGGGAGGATTTGTGGCGGTATTGGGGCGTTGTGCGCAGGTGAATGGGGCGCAGGTATGACGTCACTTCCGGTTGGGGTGAATGTGGCGTGACCTTGGGGACATGTATTTCTTCGCGGTGATGCGGTCTGGCGGTGATGCGGTCTGCCTCCGCGGACCGAAAGTAGTCCCAAACCCGTGGGTTTTCGTGGAAGTGTTCGGCAATCTGTAGGGACCGCTAGTGGACCGATGGGGTCAAGTGAGGTATCAAAGTGAAGCTTAGTTGAAGGGGCATCTAATGGGCTGGGTGTGGGGTTGACATATCGGCCTTCTGCGCATGCGCGGCGGCCGAAGGGTATGAAAATAGCCTTTTTGGAGCTAGGGGAGCCCTAGTGGACCGATGGGGTCGAGTGAGGTATCAAAGTGAAGCATTCATGAAGGGGCATCTAATGGACTGGGTGTGGGGTTGACATATCGGCCTTCTGCGCATGCGCGGTGGCCGAAGAGTATGAAAATAGCCTTTTTGGAGCTAGGGGAGCCCCTAGTGGACCGATGGGGTCGAGTGAGGTATCAATGTGAAGCATTCATGAAGGGGCATCTAATGGGTTGTGTGTGGGGTTGACATATCGGCCTTCTGCGCATGCGCGGTGGCCGAAGGGTATGAAAATAGCCTTTTTGGAACTAGGGGAGCCCCTAGTGGACCGATGGGGTCGAGTGAGGTATCAAAGTGAAGCATTCATGAAGGGGCATCTAATGGACTGGGTGTGGGGTTGACATATCGGCCTTCTGCGCATGCGCGGTGGCCGAAGGGTATGAAAATAGCCTTTTTGGAGCTAGGGAGCCCCTAGTGGACCGATGGGGTCGAGTGAGGTATCAATGTGAAGCATTCATGAAGGGGCATCTAATGGGTTGGGTGTGGGGTTGAAATATCGGCCTTCTGCGCATGCGCGGTGGCCGAAGGGTATGGAAATAGCCTTTTTGGGGCTAGGGGAGCCCCTAGTGGACCGATGGGGTCGAGTGAGGTATCAAAGTGAAGCATTCATGAAGGGGCATCTAATGGACTGGGTGTGGGGTTGACATATCGGCCTTCTGCGCACGCGCGGTGGCCGGAGGGTATGCAAATAGCCGTGTTGGAACTAGGGGAGCTACTAATGGTCCAATGGGGTTGAGTGAGGTATCAAAGTGAAGCCTAGGTGAAGAGGCGTTCAGGCAATGGGGTGGGTGCATGTAAAATTTTTCCTGAAAAAAAAAACGGAAAACGGACTTTATCGAAAAACCTGGGAAAATGCCTATATGGGGTATGAGGGTATATAGGTCGACGGGCTTAACGGGGCTTGTCTATCAATAGAGTTATCTCCCCCTAGTTCCAGGGTGGGTGTATGTAAAAATTTTCCTGAAAAAATACGGAACACGGACTTTATCCTAAATTACGGAAAATGCCTATATGGGGTATGGGGGGTATAGGACCATCCTGGGAAACCTACTTCTCCACATTTGCGGTATAGGTTGTGGGGTCTCGTTTTCTTAGTCTCGTCAAGACAAACATGATAGGAAGTGTCCCGGAGCGAATCGGTGAAATTTTTGAAAAAGTACGATATAGCCTCATATAGTCCCATACTGAGGGTATAGGATCAATGTTTGTCCCCCTGGGAAACGTACTTCTATACATTTGCGGTAGGGTTGTGGGGTCTCGTTTTACTCGTCTCATCATTTAGAACACGATAGGAAGTGTCCCGGAGCGAAACGGTGAAATTTTTGGAAAAAGTCACTGAGGCCTGGGTAGGCCCATAGGCCTATACTGCATGGCTATGGGTGTATAGGGCCATACGGGGTGGACATGTTGGAGTCTAGGTGAGTCCCTAATGGTCCAATGGGGTCGAGTGAGGTCTTATTTTGAAGCTCTCGTGGAGGAGCACTTGACTACACTAATGGTTCGTCCGTGCTCAATAGTCTGCGCATGCGCAGTCTGGCCGTAGTATAAAAAACAGGCATTTTGGGTGCTATGTAGGGGTGTGTTTGGGTTAGAGATGAGCTAATCACGGTTCGAATGGGTCGTGTGAGGTGTCAAAGTGAAGCTTGTGTGGGGTAGAGTCAGAATGGTGTGTTTTTGAATGCATGTCGCGTTAATCTGCGCATGCGCAGTTGGTTGTAGTAAGTAAAGTGGCTATTTTGGGGCAGTGAAGGAAGGTATTTGGGGTCGAGATGGGCTATTCACGGTTCGAATGCGTCCTGGAAGGTGTCATCTTGTAGTTCTCGGGGTGTACATTCCGATTTGAGGGATGTCCGCGTCAGCTGTGACGTCATCTGTGACGTCATCGGTACGAGTAGTAGCGAAAGTGGACATTTTCGGGCAGTACATGAAGGTATTCGGGATCGAGATGGGCTATTCACGGTTCGAATGCGTCCTGGAAGGTGTCATCTTGTAGTTCTCGGGGTGTACATTCCGATTTGAGGGATGTCCGCGTCATCTGTGACGTCATTGATGACGTCATCGGTACGAGTAGTGGCGAAAGTGGACATTTTGTGGGTGCGTGGGGGTGAGTTTGGTGTAGAGAGGGACTATCCTTAGTCCGAATGCGTCGTGTGAGGTGTCATTTTGTAGCTCTCGAAGTGTACATTCCGAGTTGAGGCATGTCCGAAGCATCTGTGACGTCATTGCTGACGTCATCAGTAGGAGTAGTAGCGAAAGTGGACATTTTGGGGCAGTGAAGGAAGGTATTCGGAGTAGAGAGGAACCATCCTTGGTCCGAATGCGTCCTGAGAGGTGTCATGTTGTAGCTTTCGGGGTGTACATTCCGAGTTGAGGGATATCCACAGCATCTGTGACGTCATTGGTGACGTCATCAGTACGAGTAGTAGCGAAAGTGGGCATTTTTTAGCAGTGAAGGATGTTATTTGGTGTAGAGATGGACCATCTGCGGTGCGAATGCGTCGTGTGAGGTGTCATCTTGTAGCAACGCCCACCAACGCCATTCTTAATGCTTCAACGCCCAGGTGAAATAGCTCAGAAGCTCTGATATTCCATGGAATTGTCACTAATTCTTCGAAATGCAGTGACGCCAGTCGACGCCCGTCGTTACACCTTAACACTCTAACATAACACCATGCTATAGACCGGACAGAGAACAACAACAGCAACAACAACAATGATCACACATAAGAGAACAACAACAAGAAGAAGTTTTTTTTCATATAGTTTATTCTCCCCAATGTTACATCATACCCACGTTGGGGAGCCGCGTTGGGTATATTTACAATTCAAGAATATTCTTGTCCAATCAGAGGCCACCATTTGCATCTGTCATATTCGTTCCTGTCCGTTAGATGTATTCTCGGCTACTCTTGTCCAATCAGAAGTCGCCATTTCAGAAAGTTCCATCTTCGGCCATGTTCGCTCTGAACCGTTTGTTCTAATCGTCATCGGACAGGCCAGGATACCGCTGAGGAAACATATCCTCAGATAGTTGTTTGCGCATTCTGAGTATCTATCAGTGCATGGGTGAATACTTTCATCCGATGGGGGTGGTGGGTCAGTTTAACCACGAAGAACGTAACATTGGTGACCCTCTCCACTATCCACTTGGTGTTGTGACGCTGTTCATAGGCCCATTCTAAGGGATCCACAGTGTCCAGTTGGGTCAGCATCGTCTCTAGCGACGCCCGATTGGTGATTGTGAAAGGATGGTCGTACACTGGGTTGATGGCACTGGAATAGAAATAGCACAATTCACGCGTCATCTTATGGCATAAGATGTACCAAAATGCTACATTTAATGTGAAGGACGTAGGTTGGTCATTGAAGATGGCTTCCACGTAGCTGCGTAGACGGGCGAGGTCGGTCAGTCGGAAATTGTACAAGTCCAATATAGGGCGATGACGGTGGAAGCAGTGTCGGATCATGGACCACTGGCGTCGATACATCTCACTCACTGGATGATCTTCGGGTAAGAGATCGCTGGGAACATCCACCGCATCTTCCAGAAAATGTTCGTTGTTGTCAGGCGTATGACTGGAAACAGTGATGCTAGGGACCGGCTGGATATCTAGGCTCTTCTGAGCTGTGGGTATAGGCGGGCTCTCTGTGATCGCATCACCAGTGGCATTCTCCTCCCCGGGTTCATCTTCAGTGGATCTGTCCCTCCTGGGTACCTCTTTAGTGGAAAGTTGTCCCTCATGCCGTGGTGATGCACCATGAATCAAACGCTCATGCCGTTTTAACTGACTGGGTCATTTGAAGAGTTGACCACATTCTTCGCATCGACGCTTGGATGGTCCATGAATTGAACGTTCATGGCGCTGTAAATGATCTGGGCGCTGAAACGATAGTGTAGGCCTACATATCGTACAGCTATACCGGGCGGTTCCATCGTGCTTGGTAGCCTCATGGCGGCGCAAGTCGTGCCGGCGAGTGAATGATTTCGAGCACGTAATACAAGTGAACATCTTGGTGGTTGACAGAGTGTCTGATGAAAGGGCCAGGCCGTTTCCTTTTTATAGCAAGCTAGCTGTTGATCTATTTTTAGCACAATCAGTTCTAAACTAGGGGAAAACCCCTATCACCTCTAGCCAAAAGGGCTAATATCGGTCCCCGGGCTTATTGGGATCTGCCTATCAAGTCAATGGGGGTGATGTGAATAACAACAAGTTCAGCAATGTTCATACAGTTTATTATCCCCAATGTTACATCATACCCAGGCTGGGGGAGCCGCCCTGGGTATGTTTAGTATGTTCGCATTCGAAATATCAAACACCGTGTTTTATTATTCAACGCATCGTCACATCAGGCACAAGTGTTTAACGAGCTCAAGTCAACGATCAGCATG
>JAVTVY010049494.1:0-24409 GCA_036873755.1 Hanleya hanleyi
TAGTATCACAATGAGTATCCTTCTAGGAGGCTGTGTTGGGGCCCTGTAAGAGAGGTCAATCAACATTGCAAACGAATTATTTGAAAGCTCACTGAGTTGAAAACTACTAGGCTTTAACAGTTCAGATGACGAAAAATGCAGCGCTGATGAAGAATGCAACGGGCCTCACAGACGTGTGTTCTGAATAAGACCATTCTACTAACATTTTCGCCGTTTACATCGTTTATTCCATTTGACGGTCACATACGTATTAGTTTCCGGGCTATATGATATTTGTATCTGGTATGGCTCGAGCCGATGATGGGGCCCGTGCGGTCACGTCATTCAAGATGTCCACATGAGCATGCACAATAAAAGCGTGGCTGAGATACAATCATCATAGGGTTGTGGGGGTTTTTGCGATGTTTTCTGATATGCATTAGGAATCGGTCATACCCGATTAACTCACGGGCATTTACTCCATATTTGTATCTGATATATTGTTATCTCTATATGGTGAGATTTTGCTGCTCGATGTTTCGTCCCGGAGCCTTGACCTCTGTACAAATCTATGTTATTGTACACTCTAACGACTTGTCAGCTCGCCGGCATCATGGTAGGAAAAAAACGCTTAGCGCTTTTTATCCCATATAGAGTATCTAAGATCCAAATGTTCAAAGGCTCTTGGTTCATTGATACTAGTTGCCAGCTACATGTATATGAGGGGAGGAGATCAAAGACACTCATTCATATTGATCTTCAATATTGCCTATATTACTAACAAGGGTGCAAGTTCAACTTGGCCTTGATAGATCCTATTCTACACCAAAGATTAAAAGACATTGCCTCAGAAGGTTTAGGGAATGTTTATATGTTGATGCAGATGAACTTCCTTTGAACTTGCGAGGAATCACGCTGTCACCGAAATATTACCGAATTTGTGTTAAAATCGCACTCTTAAGTCTCCACATACTACTTGGTAATTATAGATTACACCACATATAAGGGAAGTGGGAAGAGGTGCCGACATACTGACAGAGTCAAATGGCTTCACAGTATAGTCTTCTGGTTAACCTATTCTAAAGCACATACCAAGAATCTAACGATTCGTGATATGAGTTGTATCTCAGGTACGCTTTTATTGTACCTGTTCATGTGGCAACTTGGATGACATGACCGAAACAGACTTGGAATTCGCATAAAACCACATACTGTTACAGCCGGCATTATTCTATCAGATTTTACCAAACAAACTTTTGCCATTTCCACCTTGGCAGTTAGCAAACCACAAGTAGATATTACAACTTGAATTTTGTCTAATGAGAACAGAATATGAATCGCATCAGGGTATATAAACTGATGATTCCAAAGATGGCTAATGGTGCTATTTTTCGTTTCAAAGTCAAACACTGTCAGTTTCCAGGCAAGAGTTCTGTATTCTTTGTTGAGTGAGTGAGTGAATAGGGTTTAACGTCGCTTTCAACATTTTTTCAGCTATATCACGACGGGGAAGGGAAAGGAGGGGAGGGGGAGGGGCAGGGGTACCTACTTGTAACAGAGCAGATCTAATGCTGCCATTTTATAGTGCTGTCCCACTGAAATATCATGCCGTAGGCAGACATGACACCCCACTCAGTCACATTATACTGACACCGAGCGAATCAGTCCTTGTTCTATCATCTTAATGCTTATTCTTTGTTGAAGCCAAAGCCCTCTCTTTGATGGCCTTGGGTGGCATTGGGTCCAGGAAAATCTCCGGCGTCAAGATATCAAGAATAGATCTTCAATCCATTTCTCCGTCTTGAATATTCTAGAAGACTAACACTGCAGAGTTGAGCAGCCGTTTGGTATTTAGACAGTCCTGAACGACGAGGTTATCCCTTGGAGACCCGTATAGCGATTTCAGACATTGTAGCTGTGCCTATAATACAGAAGTTTTTCAATCTTTATGGGATACTCAGATTGATAATAAGCGTTATATAAGTTATACTCAGTCCCCCATGACTCGATTCTTCTTCAGACTAAACAGATGTCAAAACAATTAACATAATAAATAAAAGCGCATCAGTGATTGTCACCAACACCAAAAGTTTATTTTTGGAAATGTACTAAGACAGTGTATATAACTGGCGATCCCAACCACGGTATACGCTAAGAGTAAACTATCGCTTCCAGCTTCAAATGAATTCGTTTGCAACTTCAACAAGCCCTAACGCCAAAGCCTAACGCGATAACCCTGGCGCGATTGCTACGCGATAGCAGCGCATTAGATAATGCGATAAATTGCTGTTTGATGTGGCCTGTATTGTGAGGGACATCTGCTCAAATTCATGTATGTATATCTCATGAAAGTATTTATAGCTCCTGCGGGTACTTTTTCTGGCTGATCGTGTCTATGCGCGGTACATTAAGTGTCGAATGTATTTTGTGGTATATGGAGTTGTAAATCAGCTAAATGCATCACAAATATGAGGAATTGTTTTTTATTGTTGCAATGAATGGTCACCGTTTAAGTTGCTGAGCAAAAGGATTTTGCCTGTACCGACATTATGTATATCCTACTCGTACCAATACGTTATTCTCAAACGTGTTCAGGATTCAATATGAGAAAAAATCTTCTTGACAGACATGCCGTATCCGGAAAATGAAAGTAGGGGACAATCTCACATGTGCAATGTGAAGGGGCAGGTGACGTCATCACCGGAAATGACGTAATCACATATTCAAGTATGTTGATAAAAATGAATACATCTCTACTGATGATATATGTCCCACCAGCATTCTTGAAAAACATACGAAACAGCAGAGATGAAAAATGCAGAATATAGTGTGATAATGTAGTAGTGATGAACTGATAATATTCCACGAACATCTAACGGTGAAACATATTATTATCGACTGTATAGATTTTAAGGTTGTAACAGATAACTTTTATCGAGCAGCTACTTTGGAAGATTTTTATGGTCGAGTGAAAGAAGATTGTATTCTAGATTTATTTTTGTTGTATAAATTTTAATGTATCTACACGTTATTAACTTGATTACTTAGAATTTTGCTTGATCTTCGCTATATAACTGAAATATTGCTGAACGCGACATTAAACCTTAATTCTCTGTGTGTTTTTGGTGTGTTGTGTTTATTACTTTTGGATTGCTGGGCTGTTGACTTGTTTTTGTTAGACTATGTAGAATTTTGTTTGATCGCCACTATATAGCACAAATATTGTTGAACGCGACATTAAACCTATATTCTCTCTCTCTGTTTTTGGTGTGTTGTGTTTATTACTTCTGGATTTCTGGGTTGTTGACTTGTTTTTGTTAGACTACTTAGAATTTTGTTTGATCGCCACTATATAACTGAAATATTGCTGAACGCGACATTACACCTTAATTCTCTCTGTTTTTGGTGTTTTGTGTTTATTACTTCTGGATTGCTGGGTTGTTGATTTGTTTTTACTGGATTACTTAGAATTTTGTTTGATTGTCGCTATATAGATGAAATATTGCAGAACGCGACATTAAACCTAAATTCTCTCTCTCTGTTTTTAGTGTGTTGTGTTTATTATTTCTGGATTGCTGGGTTGTTGATTTGTTTTTGTTAGACTACTTAGAATTTTGTTTGATCGTCGCTATATAGCTGAAATATTGCTGAACGCGACATTAAACCTTAATTCTCTCTCCTATATTTCATCATAATTTACTGCAAAAGTCGACACTTATACACAGTTCCTTCCTATAAAATCTACTTAACTAAAAAATGTATACAAATATTGAAATTGCAAACATTACATTAGGTGTTATTAATGGAGGAATGGAAGGAGGGGGGAACGCTTGGAGTTGGGATGGATGAATGAACAGATGGATGAAGGGGGGGAATGAAAAAAGGATGGGGGCAGGGAGTCTATAGGGATAGTATGCAATTGATACTAATATATTTAAAAAATGAATAAAAGCTTAGCTTTTCGATGTAACCCTGTTTAATGGAAAATAATCATACAAGTGATAGGGAGAGAATTAAGGTTTAGCTATCAGCAATATTTCAGCTTTTTAGCGACGATCAAACAAAATTCTAAGTATTCTAACAAAAACAAGTCAACAACCCAGCAATTCAGAAGTAATCAACACAACACACCAAGAGACATGTCAACACAACACAACAAGAGACATGTACATACATTAGAACTTATGCAACAAACCGATTTTTTTCAAATAACCCAACATGCAATCTTCTTTTACCCAACTAAAAAGATCTTCTAAAGTAGCTGCTCGATAAAAAGTGTCTGTTACAATCTTAAATCTATACAGTCGATAAGAATATGTTTCACTGTGAGATTTTCGTGGCATTGGACTGGCTCTTTTTTGAGTAAATGTTCGTGAGTTAATCGTGTATGGCCGATTCTACATCGCCTGATCATGGCTTCCTCGAAAAGTTCCTGGCTGCTCAGATGAGTATATAAATAAACAAATTGCTTATGGATAACAACTTCTAGTTTATTCAGGACGACGTTTCGATACAGGTACTAGTATCGTTCTCAAGTCAATGACATCAAATTGATTGATTGAAATTGTAGTTTAAGGGCCGCTTCCCATTCGGATTTCGCGGCCCATCAACTCAATGTTTTATTTGAATTCCGCGGTACATTACTTTGTTTATTGAATATGTTTTCCAGCGCTAAATATATAAATAAATAAATAAATAAATAATAAATAACAATGAGAGATTAGTAGGAGATATAAATAGAAGTAAATAAGAATCGCTATATGTACAAGTTCGTAAGTCTCTTTTTGGTTTTTGGTTAAGTTATACTGGTAAATATGAGTTCACTGTAATCGCGTGTATGATTCCTTTGTCTTGGTACCCCTTTGTACGCACAAAGCCGTCCAGAAAAAACTGGGAGAACCATGGGCGTCTTCAGGATTTTTCGGATCGACTTCACTAACGACGCCCTTGGGAACAGGGTGGGTTCTTCCAGAAATCTGTGCCTGTAACAATTGCTTGGAGTGTGTATTGGGGCACAGGACGGCAGGTCTACGTCCTATATTGCGTGAAAGTCAAAGGATCATATTCTGTGTTAAGGCGTCAGTTCGGTGTCATCTATGGGGTAGCGTGTCGGTGTGGTTTAGGATGTGATGTTCTGGTTCTGGAGGTTTCTTGTTGTGCGGCGATGTTGGTATTCTTGTGATCGTCATCCGTCTTCTGTTTTTAGTCTTGTCCAGCCCGTCTTTGGTCTTCGGTGTGCCGTGAGGTGCTGTTTAATAATTTTTGTCGTCATTAGTGTTCTGTTTGATGTCTGGTCTTGTTCGTCTGTGGTCTTCAGTGTGCTGTGCTGTGCTGTGTTGAGGCGCCAGTTCGGTGATATCTATGGGGTAGCGTGCCTGGCGTGGTATAGGGTCGAGTATTCTGGTTCTGGACGTTCTTATGGACCGACGATGATGACCTTCATCGTGTTCATCTCTATTTCTGAAAGTATAAGATGAAACAGTGTGTAGTATTCATTTTTGTGAGTGACATTATCTGTGTGCGTGGTTGTTTCTTGGACGTGTGCTAATGATTTATGTCCTTGGTTGTTGAATTGGTAGCGGCCTTTAGGTTTTAGAGACGAATGTGGTTACCGGCCCACACGGAACATGGTATCTCCGGTGCCCACATTGCCTATTTTATTGCGAAAGAGAGATTTTTGGCCAATATTGTCGCAGGGATGTTGATTGGTCTTGGCCTCTGATTTTTGAGACTAATGTGGCAACCGGCCCACACGGAACATGGTATCTCCGGTGCCCACATTGCCTATTTTATTGCGAAAGAGAGATTTTTGGCCAATATTGTCGCAGGGATGTTGATTGGTCTTGGCCTCCGATTTTTGAGACTAATGTGGCAACCGGCCCACACGGAACATGGTATCTCCGGTGCCCACATTGCCTATTTTATTGCGAAAGAGAGATTTTTGGCCAATATTGTCGCAGGGATGTTGATTGGTCTTGGCCTCTGATTTTTGAGACTAATGTAGCAACCGGCCCACACGGAACATGGTATCTCCGGTGCCCACATTGCCTAAATTTTATTCCAAAAGAGAAATTTTGGCCAATGCTGACATTGTTAGTTAGTGGTGCGCATGCACGGGGGTAGTGTTATATACTGGAATAATAGCCAGCAGTTTTGATAAAATCTATTAAGGACTTGAATACCTGTTTTCTAATGGGGGGCTTAGGGTTTAATATCGCTGGCAATGTTAAGGGAGTGTTGAATTTTTTTAATTCGTTTCTAAGTGTCTCGCGTTGTGGGTAGTGTTTAGGGCATTCAAGTAGGACATGTTCTATTGTTTCTTCTACATTGTTGCATGCGGTACAGAGTGGTGAGGTGTTTTTCAGAAGCATGGACAGATGTGATTTAAGTCCGGTTTTGCCTAGTCTTAATCTTGTGATTATGCGGTCATCACGCTTATTGTCTAACTGGAATCCTTGGACTTGTCTTTTCTCTCCATCAAGAATCTTATGTAACCATCGTCCACGTTCTTCTTCGTTCCATTCCTTTTGCCACTTGCTATCTATTTTGCGTCTAATGATAGTGTTGAGTTCCTTTTTTCCTAATCCTATTGGCACATCGTGTGTGGTTTTTGCAAGACTGTCTTTGGCAGTTTGGTCGGCTGCTTCGTTACCTCTGATGTTGACATGCGCGGGGACCCAAGCTAAAATGGCGTCTATACCCTCGTTGTGTATTAGTGTACAGATATATTCTATTTTGTGTATGAGATCAGGTCTACTGTCAGATATAGAATTTTCAATGGATGTGAGTCCACTAAGGGAATCGCTGAGTATCACAGCACGGATTGGTTTGTGCTCGATGATCCATTCGAGAGCCTTAATTATAGCAATCAGTTCACTAGTGTATACAGACATATTGTCTGAAAGTTTGAAACCATTTTGTATGTTGAGCTCAGGTATAACAAAAGCTGATCCTGTGTTATTACTTGAGTTTTTCGATCCGTCTGTATAGATGTTTAAGTAATTTTTCCAGTTTTGGTTGATATATTCAAGGGTGGTGGCTCTAATAAAGTCTGGGTTGTCCTTCTTTGTGAGATAGTCGTGTATACTTGTGTCCACGTGGGGCGACTCTAATTCCCAGGGTGGCCTAGTGATTTTGTCTGTGTCGCAGATGTGTGCGATTGGTATTTCGTGTTCTTGGAATAGATTATTTACGGTATAGCCGAGGGGGGCGGAGTCTTTTTCCCAGTTTTTCTTTAAATATTCATATTCACTTTTATCTTCAAACATTTTGTGGCATGGGTGATTATCGCCCTTAGCTCTAGTTTTTCCTGCATATTTCAGGGACAGTTCCTCTCGTCTTAAACGAAGAGGTTTCTCATTGGTTTCTATTTGAAGACTACATAAGGCGGTTCCCTTGAAGGCTCCAGTAGCTATTTTTAGAGCAGAATATTGGATGCTGTCTATTCTTTTTAGTTGTGTCTTACATGCTGATTGGTAGGCGATGGACCCGTAATCTATTTTTGACCTGATTAAGGTTTGGTATAATTTTATCAGACTATATTTACTCGCTTCTCAGTTTGTCCCAGACACACACCTCATGAGGTTCAGGTCTTTATTGCACCGGAGGACTAGTTGGTCGATGTGGTCTTTCCATGTGAGTTTTCTGTCAAAGATCATACCTAGGTATTTAACACTATTTCTGAATTCAATTTTCTGACCTCCTAGTGTTAGTTTAACGTCAATGTGTTTATTGTTTGAAAATATAATGCCCGTTGTTTTTAGGGTGGAAAATTTGAAGCGCCATTTATCCGCCCAGTCGCTAATTGTATCTAGTGTATTTTGCATTATACCTGTCAATTTTTTTATGGAACGTGCGGTTTTCCAGAGGGCAGAATCGTCAGCAAATAGAGACTGTTCTACTTCTGGATGTGTCGTGTCAATTTCATTGGCTAGGCCATTGATGAGGATGTTAAAAAGGGTGGGGTTTATGACGCTTCCCTGAGGGGTACCGTTGTCTAATTCATGGTCGGTGGATAGGGTGTTTCCTATGCGAACTTTAAAATTTCTATTGTTTAGGAAGTTTTTTGTCCAGTGTTGCATTCTTCCCTTAATTCCAAGTTTGCTTAATTGAATAATTATGCCGTCCTGCCATACAAAGTCAAATGCTTTTTCTATGTCTAGGAAGATACCTAGTGTGTACTGATGTTTGGCATTCCCCTTTTTTATTGAGTGTTGTAATCTGGCTATATGGTCTAACGTACTTCTGTTCTTACGAAAGCCGCTTTGAGTTTTGTTTAATAAGTTGTTGTTTTCCATATGAAATTCCAGTCTATTCTTTACCATGGTTTCCATTATTTTGCATAGATTTGAAGTGAGAGAAATTGGGCGGTAAGAGTTGCTGTCGGATGGATCTTTACCTGGTTTTGGGATTGGGATAACGATGGATGTTTTCCATTGACTTGGAAGTTGTTTGGTCTGCCAGCTGACATTAATTAGTTTCAAAATTAGCTTCTGCGTTTTATTAGGTAGGTGTTTAAGGATCGTGTATCCTAGTTTGTCTTCACCAGGTGAGCTCTCCTTTTTACAGTGTATAGCTTTGCGGTATTCATTAATGTTGAAGTCTGCATTGAGATAGTTTTCTAAATGATCGTCCAAATCGTTTTCTATCGTTGTCTCTTCCTTAATTTTTCTGAATTCTGGTTTCAGGTTCCTATCGCTACTGTTCGAAGCGAAAGATTCGGCGAGGTGTTCTGCCTTTTCTTTGTTCGTTTTTTTAGTTTTGTTCAGTACAGGGACTGTGTTTGTTAGCTTTCCTTGTATATTTTTTATTTTGTTCCATACTTTTTTGAATTGGTTTTGGTATCTATAGTGTTGCAAAAGTCTTCCCAACATTTTGATTTAGCTTCTTTGACACTTTTTTCAGCTATAATTTTGAGTTCCTTGTAGTTCGCGTGATCACTTTGGAGCCTACTTTTTTTGAATTTTCTAAGTGCCTTCTTTTTGGCCGCAATATTCTTTGCACACTCTGGGTTCCACCAGGGAACCGGGTTTTTGTTGTGGCGCTGTTGTGATATCGGAATATATTTTTGTGCTATGTTAAGTAGTGAATTTGTAATGTTTTCATTGAACATCTCTGGATCGGAATTGAATATCTCGTCATGATTTAGGCTTTGACAGTCTTTCTGGGAGCTTTTCCAGTCGGCTTTGGAGTACTGAAATTTTGGAGGGGCGTCTGTCCTTTCAGAGTCCGGTTTTATACTAATTTTTGTCAGAATGGCGAAGTGATCGCTGTCAAGCGTGTCAGGAATCACTTCCCATTCGGATTTAACAGCTAGATCATGGGGGACAATAGTTAAATCTATTGCAGATAGTTTACCGGTGTTCATGTCTATTCGCGTCCCGTGGCCATTGTTTAAATAGCATAGGTTATTTTGGTCAAGCCATTTTTCCACTACTTGGCCTTTTTCGTCTGCCTTGGTGCAATTGTCGTCCCAAATGGGGTTATGACTGTTGTAATCACCACATATGATAATAGGGGAGTTAAATTTCTTTGTGATGTTGTCCAGTTCTTTTGGGGAGATTTTCTTTAGACTTCCTGGGGCATATGGTTTAAACAATATATTTATTTCCTCAAAGGGAAACTGGGATCGGCGAACAGGCAAGCCTATACTAACGCCTCTCCCAGACAAACAAGTTGAAAATACAAATCGTGAATTGAATAAAAAAAGAGAAAAAAAGAAGAACGTTGCATTAACATGGCGAAAAGATGGAATAATATATAATCATATGAGAAAAAAAACGAAAGAAAAACATTCATATACAAATACAAGAGTTAAGCAATCTGGTATAAACAATTCTTTGCTCTCAGTATTAATTAATATAAATATATATTTCTACGAATCGTCAAACTATACAATAGACAAGTTTACTAAGTACTAATTGTATACACTAACTTATAAAAAAGTATGCTCACATAGGCTCTTCACATAGGCTCTTCCTAGGATAAATATTCCGCTTAAAAGGTTATACGTGTATATCATTTGCGAAACAGTAATCCTGGGGCATATAAATTAATGATGTTAATAGGTTTGTTAGTGAAGAAGACCTGGATAGCGTGCCATTCGAGATCGTCACTGGTAGGGCTTTTATCTAGTTCGATGTGAATCAGATCCTCTTTTATTAATATCAGGTTTCCCCCTAGTGCACCTGTAAGTCTGTCTGATCTATACGACTTATATCCGTTTATTGTAAATTTATTTTTTCCTGGCTTCAGAAATGTTTCCTGAACACAAATTATATCTGGGCTGATTTCATTTACTAAGACTTTAAGATTGTCCCCGTTTTCCCCCGATGCTTCGGGCATTCCATTGGAGTATTGATAATTGGTTTTTGTTGAATTTTGTATTAGTTATATCTCTCGTTTTGTGACTGATGCATTAGCAAGTGGATTATCTTATATTGTTATGTTGAGGGCCGGGATAGACTTTTCTAGGGGTGTGGATGTTTTCTTATCGTATTTCGGATTTTCCCCCCAGTTAATAATTTCATCGGAGCTAAACTCCCAATTAAGGAAGTCCCGCGCAATTTTTACTATCATGTCGGTCTTATTAAGCTTAGGTTGCAGGGGGTTAATAACTGAGTTTAACACAATGTTGATAAAGCCCAACAGGTCTAGCTTGGTTAGGTTCTTTGTTTCTGTTTTTTGTTCATTGTTTTCGGTCTCCATTGTATCACCTGAGTTTGTGTTCACGGCTGTGACTATTGTCTCAGTTGCCTTTGTATTGTGTAGAGCGGTGGTCATTTCTATACTGAATTTTCTATTCATTCTGGTTTCTTTTACAGCTCCTGCGTAAGAAATCCCTTTTTCTGCTTTAGTGAATTCAACTCTTTTTGCCTCTTTGAAAGCTATACAACCTTTGTAGGCCGCTGAATGGTTGCCTTTGCAGTTTACACATGTTACTTTTGTTTCAGTACATTCTTCGTAATTATGATTTCCAGAGCATTTCGCACATACAACTTGGGATTTACAAAATCTAGCTATATGACCACCATATTTCTGACAGTTATGGCATCGTTTTGGTGTGTCAAAAAAAGGTTTAACTATAATGTTACGAAGCCATAGCCGGACAGTTTCCGGTAATTTTGATCCTTTGAATACTAGCATAATGCTTGTCGTTTCCTGTTTGTTCTTTTGCATTCTTTTGGCATATACGACGTTTTGTTTTGAGAGAGTGGGGAAAATGTCTTCTAGTTTGACACTGAAGTCAATTCCATAAATTACTCCTTTGCATTGCTCTCTACGCTGTATGAATTGTTTTACCGAGACAGGTTTATCTGCTAGCAGGTCTAAAAGTAGTAATTTGTCGTACTGAGTTTGTGATTTGCAGTGGACTTTCAGATCACCACCCGGAAATTCAAAGATTTGATGTACGTCACCAGCACATTTTTTTTAGATCATTTGCTACCTTGGCCTTTGGGAATTTACATGCTCTCAGTTGAGTTAAACTATGAATGATGGCGATAAAATTTGCTAGACTACTTGGGGATTTGGGACAGGGTGCGTGTTTTTTGTGAGGTGGGGTTTGATCAGTGTTGATTTTTGAGAGTTTCCTTTTAGACGTTTTTACGGTGGATTGGGAGGCTTCCATTGTTTGATTTGTTTTTGTTTAGATCTGGACTAGTTGTTATTTGGTAAGAGGTGACTTTAGTGATAGAAAATATTAGTCTAGGTGCAAAAATTGAATTCAAAACTTAGCTCTGGCTGGCTTGTTTCTCCCACTGTTGTTGTAGTTTAGGTAATCCTGTAACGCCCGGGGAACAAAGACCGCAGAGGAACACAAAGGCTGGGAAAGCTTGGCTGGTTTGGCAGAACACAAAAGTACGTCCGTTCACTCTGAGCGCTGAACTGTAGTCTCCAAAATGACATCAAAAAGTAAATAATCAGTATATATACAGTTCCTTGAGTAAATGTCAATAGGATGATAACAATAGTATTATACTAGGTGAGAAATTTATAATAGGACAGGATTAGACTGTGGTTATGGCTAGATTAATTAACAAGGTGGATTAATTAACAAGTTGGGCTTCTAGGCACGGTGGGGTTCCTGGATTAGTAGGTCATAGGCGCTGGGGATGAATAGGCCCTGGTCTCTGTTCAGTTGTGGTTTTGTTCTTTTGATGTGGATGGCCTCCAGTAGTTTTCTGTTTTTCCAGTGCATGTGGTTTGTGGCAAGGGGTTTGGTGTTGTTCCAGTTGATTGAGTGGGTGGGGTTTTCTTTGATGTGGTCCGAAACTGCTGATTTCCCGTCTTGCTTGGTCACAGATGATTTGTGTTCTTTCATTCGTTTATTGAGGGGTCTTGATGTTTCGCCGATGTAATGTTTTTTGCAACTGCACTCCAACTTGTAGATTACACCTTTTGGCTGGGGTTGGGTGATTGGGGCTTTTTTACCGGTCGCATTGATGTGATTCTTTAGTTTTCTGTTGGTTACAAAGGTTGTCTGGATGCTGGCTCGTGTCTGGAGTAGTCTGGCGACCTGGTGACTTGTAAGGTGTAAAATAATTTGCGTTACGCACATTATACGGATTGCGAGGTTGTCAAAGGAAGGTGATCGTACAGATGACTGGGCGCCAGACCATTCACGATTACACAAAATGGAACCAGAACCAGGATCGAGAAGAGAGTTGGAGGCTGGGCGAGTTGCTTCAGTTATCAGTTGGTTAAAGCCAAAAGAGTTTATTATATCGCGCAGGTGATACTTCGAATGATTAAACAGATCATCGTTCAGGTCGCCTAGAATTAAAATGTTTTTACCCGGGTTGGAATCGCGAACATATTCGATATTATCCGACAAAAGTTGCCATTTAACAGTCGATGTATTTGGAGGGCGATAGATAACGCATATTAATGATTGAGGGTTGTCACATAGTTCGAACCAAATCATTTCCAAGTCGTTCATTTCGTACTCCGGTCTTCTAGAGGCGGCAATACCTTGAGAGATATACACACAAACTCCTCCCCATGCCTGTTGCCGATCATTACGATACGGTTCTTGGAAACCTGGAAGTAATAGTTTACTGGTAGAGATAAAAGAGGTGAGGTGACTCTCTGTAATGGCGATAATGTCATATTTACCAAGGTTTGCTTCCACCAAGTTAATTTTGTCAGCGAGACCGCAAACATTGTTATGGACAATAGATAAGTGAGTGGCACAGTCTGGATCAGGATTTGTTTCAATATCGCCTGAAAGTATCAAAAGGGTGGTAACTAGAAGGAAATTAGTAACATTTGCATTCATGATGTATTGAGACGAAGTCACAAGATACTTGAAAAGATTTGCAAATAAACGCATGTTCCAGTAGTTGAATAATTTACAATGAATCGATACACATCTGGTGTAACAGCGTCCAAACAGGCCGATTGCCGCTCCATCATCTCACTTCACGGCGGGTGTCTGGGCGAAGTGTCACTCCATTGAATTCTTGTCATAACTCCATTGTACTTAAATAGCTTGCACAATACACAAATCATTCAATCAAGGACGACAATCATATGAGGAGAATATGCCTAAATCCAAACCACAACGAACGCCAACACGTAGACCTAATATGTCTGGAAGCAAACGGGAGTCGCTTGTATTTGCTATTGACAATCTCGGGTAAGTTTAGCCAATTACGTGTATACCTAGTGCGTAATACTATCTTACGAGCTGAAGCTCCCTGTATGCTCTTTAGTCCGCCATGAATCACGTCACCGTCAAATTCGACGGTGTCAACGAAAATTTTCTGCACGTTCAGGATGGCTTTGCAGGACGGGATATGAGATATGCGTTTTCGACCCATTGTACAGAACTTTTACTATGCGTATGGATTTTTACTACACTTTTATATGTATATATTATAATTACAAACAAAAATACGGATATTTGCATGGTTTTGATCAGAAGAGTGTAGATTAATGTAAATGAGTAGCACTTTTAGATAATTAGCTACTAAAAATACTGCGGAAATGAGTTTTGGAAAGGAAAAGTTAACAGACAAAAATAAAAGTAGCCAAGCCCATGCAAACTGCTGTTCTATTATTCTTACGACAAACTATCAGGGTTGCCAGTTCCTGCGAGTCAATTGACAACACAATACACACTCAGGCAGCTATTAACGACTAACAATAGACAGTCCTGTGAAAGGTTAATCACTTCCCAGCTGGATATCGGATCACCTGTAGGGCAATCTGTTTAATTTTTCCAGTGCTTCAAAAACTAAATTTTTAATCCTCATATTGAAGCACTTCGAATTAGAATTTTGATTTCATTTTTTCACCAAATGTTAGACGAGATAGTGAATATTTGAATGAAGAAATTAAAAAAAGACCAATTTTGACCCTCTAAGGGGCCAGCTATCCTTAAGTGATCGCGATTTGCGTACGTCCGTTCGTGTCCGGTCGATGTCTGTGACAGTTTTCTACCTACAGTTGTCTTTTTCTGAGTGGCTACACTAGATGGTGACGATATATCGTGTACCAAAAGTCAGGTCATTGTTAGTGGTCGAAGGTCACTGCGACCTATATAAAGGGAACCATTGAATCGTTCTTGTCCGATCTTTCTCCGTGATAATTTTCTATCTAAATTTGCAATATTTTGTGACCGTATACACTAGGTGGAGATCTGATGCGTAGATGTATAAGCTCTCTGTTGATTAAAAACCAGGATATCAATGATAATGATCACGAAGGAAAATTTAGATCAAATGTGGAAATCGTTAAAAATCGCATTTTTGGGTGTGTTAGCATAGGTACATTAGATCAATGTCACTGTGACCTCAAATTTCAGGAAATAATAAAAAATCCCAATTTTATGTGTTAGACGATATATTTATGGGAAGCGATCTGTTGCGCGGGCGTATATTGTTTTTTTTTGTAGTATATTCTTTATATGGGTATGAATAGAGCTGCCTACCTTTTCTTCCCAAATTAATACTACTTGTGGTTTGACTCCCACATATATTCCGATACTGAGAAAGAAAAAATACGTCAACCTTCCATTTGATGTCGTCATCATGACTTCTTTGAAATATCTTGCTACTTGTCTTTTGTTTAAAGATTCTGGAATAAGATTATTATTATAGCCTCATTATGATATAGCTAAGTAATGTATGCGTGTTGTGGTGTCCAAAATTCAAAATAGAGTTACTCCTCTTATAATTATCCTTCCATAAACGTCGATGTAAATTTACAGTTGTAAAGTATGCATCTGTATTAGTGTTACATAGTTATTGAAATGGAATATCTCTCTCAATATATTAAGCTTTCAGGTGATCAGACACTGCCGACTACTCCTTGCAAATAATGTTCAATACTCGATTCTGATTGGTCGAGTAGATAGATGGATAGATAGAATTCGATTTAACGTCGCGTTTAGCAATATGTCAGCTATATAGCACCGATCAAATAAAAGTCTACGACAATGAGATCGGTCAACAACTAACAACAATGTATAAGTGATAAACAACAAATCAAATAATTGGTGCATACATTAAATTTGACTAATAATCCGATAGCTCTCAAATACGCTAAAACCAAACTTTCGCTCAGCCGACTAAACCGAACTTCCAAACTAATTGCTCGATAAAAATAATCTTTTACAATCTTAAAATCTATACATTTGACAAGAATATGTTGAACTGCGAGTTTCTCATGACATGGAATACACATCGGGGTTGTGAACCCGAACCTGTTTTCCGCCCGATCCCACGCCCTGATCTTACTCCGATCATTCACTGGAGCATCGCTCAAAAAACACAGTTGTTAGCCGCGCCCGCATGAGAATCAAATTCACATATGGAGTATCAGAGACAGGGATAGATCTCCTTCTGTGCTTCTGGTCTATATTGTTAGATAAGTTTATGTACAGTTTATATTTATAGAACCAGTATTCTGATGTTTTAACTTTCACTGTTTGACATTGGATGGATTGTTAATGTCTGTAGAGTTTAATATTGCTCCTCGCTAAAAATATAACTGATTAGAAATACTGTTGACCGTGCCGTCCAAAACAACTTAGCTGATATCCACGAACGATTTGATAAATTCCCCTATCTTTCTCAAATTCTAAATGTATATATTGATAATTTTCTCCATAGTTCAAATCAACTTTATACCCTCCTTTGGTCATTTTATTTTCCCATAGTATTATAGATAACGTTCTAATACGAGTTTGTATTCTTTGACAATTCTGGATTGTGCCCCGATTCTCTCACAATGGAGGCATTTATCGATTTCATTTACAGCTGTTCAATCCGTATATATATAACACATGTATGTATACCCATCTCATTTCGTGTTCCACACAACTGTTACAACAGCAAGCTGGCGATCCGATATTCGACTATTGAGTCGGGAATTCCTTTATAGACGATTTTACCTACCTACCCGTACAAAAGATTATCACTCAGTGCATCAGTCACTCTCTAAGGATGAAGACAGTTGTCTTTGAAAGCTAAGAGAATACACTATGTATCGCATCGCTTTATTTATTTTGAGACGACAGCTGAATATTGAAAGTCCTACTTCGTATGCAGTCATCCTCAATTCCAAATGTGTATGAAATAAAAAAAACACAAGATTTTTTTTCCTACAGGAGAATCAACAGTTTTCAATGATGCTAGCAAGGCATGGTGATGCTTTTACATAAAATCCTAATCACTTGACATTAATCTTTTTTAAACTCATTTCTCACTGATATGAGGAATTGGACAATAGCTCCATAATTGAAAGATCGACGAGAAAGTGTGGGACTACATCTGCTCCAGTCGAATGATGAACTCAAAATAAATTACGACCTCGTCAGTCTATCTTATGATTATCAGCATGATCTTGTGTTCTTCCCGCTCAGTGTTCTCACGACCAAAACACGTTCCTAAATTTTCAAAAACAATATTACTCTCTTTCTCTATATTGTGTTCTTCCCGCTCAGTGTTCTCACGACCAAAACACGTTTCTAAATTTTCCAAAAACAATATTACTCTCTTTCTCTATATCTATCTTGTTCCAGATTTATTGTTCTCCGAGGAAAATAATTGCTGGTCTCATTAAACTTTTCTAATGGCAAAATATTATAATTGTTCTCAGTTTATTCTTTTCGTTCGAATGTTTTCAGAACAAAAGACCCCTGTCCTGTAGCTTACTGATTATGCCTGTCGTACTAATGAATCTCTAGGGGAAAATAGAAGGCATATACACTTATGTAACTGGCTACACATAGAGAGATGAGAAAACTGAACCGACGCCAGTTGGATTACTGAGGCGATACACAAGACGTACAACGAATGTATCTGGAGCTGGAATCCCCTTACGGAGGTTGAAACGGTCATGGCCTTCAACAAAATGGGACACGCAGATTCCGCATCCCTGAAACAATTCCGACTAATGTAAGGTTTCTCACAACTAAAACAATCAAACTTTCAAGGAATTGAATAAGATATACTTAACGGTATAAGTATCGCGGATATGACTTCGGAACAACGTGTAAACAGTTAACCTTTCCGGATGTGACCTAGTTATAAAATACTAATGATAGCCGCCACTTTCAACATATGACCGTCCCATTGGAACTGGGTCGACTTCTAGGCTTCTAATCATGCTTATATAAGACAAAGATATCACTCGTTCAAGCCGCTTCAATCAGGTCCATCCTCATCATTATTGACTATATTGTGCTCTGCTCAGACCGAACGAGTTTCGTGCATAATCACGTATATAATACAAACTTCAAGGTGCACAGATCGACAAATATCATAGCATCAACGTTCTAATCAACGGTATACCGACCATGTATACTGGTATGCTCACCGGCTGCATAGCCGCGATTGTAATCATTTTTGTGTGTGTCGGTACGTGCTGGGGTTCACGACGACGAGCAGTATGGGAAGCCAGCAGTGTCTTAACTTCTGGTTTTCCACACATGGTAATTCTATTTTCCACACGTGGAAAATACAGCTAATGCTAATTGACTGGTGGCGCCAATTATTCCATCAAGAAATACCACACGTGAACATTATTTACCACGTGTGGAATCCACCTATGATAGAACTGGAAATACCACGCGTGGAAATTATTTACCACGCGTGCTATTTATAATCCAATCATTAAACTCGGAAATACGACGCGTGGTAAATAATTTCCACATGTGTTATTTCACTGGTTTTTCCACGCGTGGTAATTTGATTTTTGAATTATACCAATTAAAAGAATCGTTACAGAAAGCAGATTCACGGAATTTATGGTGTCAAGGAGCACCATAACTCAGTGGCTACAGTCACACATGAAAACATGCACAATACCGTACACATGATAAGATATTACCAAGCATGTTTGGTAAGCTTGCAAAGTCATTGTAGACTGTCAATTTCCGCCAATTTGGAGGGACCTTCCTTTTTGAAGTTCTTATTCATTGACCGGCCAAAATATAATTTCGACATGTAGACATTATTTACCACACGTCGTACTTCCGAATTCATGATTGGATGATAAATACCATGCGTGGTAAATAATTTTCACACGTGGTATTCCTAATTCTATCATTGGTGGATATTTTCCAAATGTGGTAAATAATTTCCACGTGTGGTATTCCCAGGTCGAATAATTGGTCGAAATATCCACACCTGGTTATTACCAGTCAAACCATTCACTGTATCTTCCACCAGTGGAAAATAGAATTACCACACGTGGAAAATAGAGTTACCACATGTGGAAAATAGAATTACCACGTGAGGAAAACCAGAAGTTATGACACTGATGGCTTTCAATAGAACAGAAGCAGCAGCAGCATCTCGATGACGGTGCGGTGATTCCGAATGAAGCTAAGATTGTAGAGGCCGAAAAATTACAACAACTTCCCCACCAAAAGATCAACCGGCATCCTACTCAGTTGTAGACCGTTTCGCCTAGGGATTGACGGATCTGCGGACTGACGATACGCGAATGGAAACATACTCACATTTATGAGTCGTAGTGTCGTACTGGGGAATCACTATGCCACCAGTTGACGAGTGATCTAAATCGGTGGAAGACAAGGGATGGTACAAAAGGATACACTGAGAACAGTGGAAGTGTTTCTGCGACAAGGCAGGGTTAGACCCGGTACCCCTGAATCCGGATGGTGTCACCCTTGACGTTGACTATATGGAGGATGTATATAACTTGCGATAGACAGCTGTAAAGAATTATCTAGCCACTGTGTCCAAGATAGATAAATCATGCGAGTGTGAGGGACCCAATTCGTGGGAATTGGGAACTAAAAATCTTGTTACCCTTGAGTGAAACATGAAATGGGTGATGCTCAAAAGCGTTCCCTAAATTGCAGTGTTTCCTTGCGCAAACACAAACGCAATTGACCCTTGACCTAACAATAATTGGGTCAATCAGTAGCACTCCAGTAAAGTTACAAGATGGTTGGTCAATCATAACTTTAGGATGTATTCGTGACACTATGTTAAATTCAGTTTTGTGATGAGTCCTTGATCTTTGACTAATTGGACTTGATATTAATAGTGCTATTTCTCCAATATATTTTCTGTAAAAAAACGAAGTAAATTGATCACTTAAATGTTCTTGAGATATCATGCTTACAAGTTTGTGAGGCACACTCACACAGGCAATGATTTTATATTCCCTGATCATGGTCCATATGGGCGATATTAACAGGCTTCTTGGGGATTTTATCGACAAAAACATTGTGAATTTTTTTAGAAGTTTGGTGAATAATACCTCAAGATAAAGCACAAGAAAGGATTCGATCTGGACCTAAAAAGTAAATACGTCTCTTCATGATCACATTGATTACACACCTGAAACGTTTCGAGATATTTGCTCAATCAGAACTCAAGGTATACAACGAATCATTTCGATTCCATTTCGCGATGCTCTGACCTTGACCTTTGACCTATTGAAGCTCAATATCAATTCCATAGAGCTATTTTCCCACTATATCTTCAGTAAAAATCTGAAGTGGATTAACTCCATGCTTTCTAAGTTGTCATGGTAAAAATAATTGTGACACACGTATACATGAACAGACAGCGATTCTATACTTGCCGACCGGGATCTGGTGGGAAGTAGCAATATACAATGAAATTTCCGGACTGTTTGTTGCCATTCGAGATAGTCTGTAAAAATACAGCTAGGAAATTGTTTCCTTCAAACACCATTTAACAATGGATGACCTATTGATCTGCAGTTTTCACCTCATGGCAGGATTTCAACGTATTTATGTATGTGGACAACTCAGTCAGGGTCTATTCAAACAGGCCGTGTATATTGATCGATGTACTCGTTGAGCCACACAAATAGAATGAAGTGCCATCTATCTATGACGGCATGAGATATCTGATGCTCGTTTTAAACATACGCCTCCGCATACATGTGCATGTGCCCCACCTAAATTTTGGCACGAATTTTATATTACATATACTCAGGCCTTCAACTGGTCTCCAGTGGAAATATAGGACAAAATATAGGACTTTTTTCTTAAAAATACAGGACAGATATAGGACATTTTACTGAAAATATAGGACAAATATAGGACAATCTTCAACTTGGCATTAGTTGCACATTAGCAGATTACCTACCCGAAAAAAACAAAGAAGTATGGTTCAAGCCTTTCTCTGATAACCCAGCATATTCATCATGAAAGAATTCATACAGTCAGCATCATCTGAGGATGCCATGGTGGGAAATCAGAGCAAGGCTGTGTGACGAGCGAAGTCTACAAACACCTGGAAATATACTCATGAAAACCAAATACAGGTGTTAGTAATCATGGTAATCCCAATTAAAAATTCTCAAAAATTGAGTTTTCCTACGAATAATTCAGTTTTGTCATTTTTCTGATATTCTTAAAAATATTAAGTTTAATCCTGGTGTTGTTGTTGTTCACGATCGTTACATGCATTTGGGAATGCCGAACGATCTCTCTTAGGCACTCGTTGATTGAACCACTGTTGATGTCTTATCCAACGAGTTCTACCCTTTATGAAAATTTAATTTGGAATTTCTTGTTAACAAAGACTTTGAACAAGATCCCCCCCTCCTTCCACAATTGTTTTTGGACTGTGTGTGTGTTGTTTGGGGAAGGGGGGGGGGGGACTTAGCATGTCCTTTTGTTGTAAGTTCCTCTGTTCAACACTCTTATGAGTTGCATAATAAAACCACACTGGTGGTTCCAAAGAATGGAGAAATAAAGTACATACAATTCAGCAGCTTCCATATCTATTCTTTAGTTATCTTAGTGTGCATCATAATTACAATATCGATGAAAAACTTGAATATAATGTTTGAAATATTGAGTTTCATATGTTTTACTATGAAAAAATCAGAAATATTGAGTTTCATGTCTGTAACCTATGAAAAATCTGAAATATTGAGTTTATAGAGATAAATTGTTCGCCAGCGGCGCGCGCAAAAAAAAAAAGAGTTTATCTCTTTTCGAAAATTGAGTATATTATGAATTTTGGGCTAGAATAACCCCTGAAGTAATTTAATAATTTGAAAGAGACTCAGGGCAAAAATATAGAAAATCCTGAGCAAGACCTTTCCAATTACGTATAAATTGTATCTCTACATCACGATGTTATCGAGGTACGGGGCAACACATTCTGGACGAGAGTTATTTGCTATCGTAGGATTTCGTGCTTGTAGACTATATAATCTTGCATGAGTATATAATTATAACGCAGGAAAACAGAACAGGGGCATGACCACTCTCCCACCCACAGGACCCAAAATAGGCCTATGCCATTCTCCTGGTCGAACTGTGTATCTATTGTAAATCTACGTCGCGTGGTTGTCGAGTTATATAAACATGCACAGACAGACAGAATGTACAGCTTTAATAGTAAAGATAATAATAATATCAATATTAAAAGGATTTCAGCTAATGGCTTGGAACCCAACCAAGACGTGTCTCCCCCTGATATTAGGGTCTCGACCTAAATTGTACGCGACACATTTTTCCCCTAATGCATTCACTCACAAAATAATAACGGAGGAAGGAAATCGAAGGGAATTAGACAACATCAGCCCAATATCCATCAAGAACATGTTCACTATATCCTTATACCATGTCTTCGTACTTAAGACGATATTTAATGTTTGATGTTTTATACTTTGTCCCTTCAATACATCCATGAAGGCCCTTTAAGACTAATAAAGAATCATTGAAGTGCAAACCATTGTTTCCTATCATGATAAAACTAGTCTGAAGCGCATCTATATGCATTATACATATCACCCAAACAAGTCTTCTCTCCCTCTCCCTCTCCCCCTCCCCATAACGTAGAGATTTCTACAGATGAAAATAATTTGTGAGAGAGAGTATAATTTAGCCGTTAGTACGAATCGAACGCAAATCGGCAAATTTGCTCATGCCATCAGAGCTATGTCGGCCCTTAGGTATTACTCCAGTGAATCGTCCCACAGAGAGAGAGAGAGAGAGAGAGAGAGAGAGAATTAAGGTCTTAATGCCGCGTTCAGCAATATTTCAGCTATATAGCGACAATCAAACAAAATCCTAAGTACTCAAGGCAATAACTTAGTAATCCAACGCATTAAAACATACACACATTACAACTTATGTAACAAATCTATTTCTCTCAGATAACCTAAGATGCAATCCTCCCTCACCCGAACTAAAAAGATCTTCCAAAGTAATCGCTCGATAAAAAGTATCTCTTACAATCTTAAAATCTATGCATTCGATAAGAATATGTTTCACCGTGAGATATTCATGGCATGGAAATTATACACCTTGGGACTGGCTCTTTTTATAGTAAATGTTCGTGAGTTAATCGTGTATGGCCGATTCTACATCGCCTGATCATGGTTTGATCGAAACGTTTCCGGCGGTTCAGATGAGCATAGCCTACAGTTTTTTTGAACTCATGAAATTTGTTATTATTCAAAGCATCCGAAATAGATTGAAACAGCCGTCTCACATAAGTACAGATAGAGGACCTGAAATCGCTATATGGGATTCCAACAGGATCAATCTCATCATCTAGGGCAGCCTTAGCCATCCTATCAGCATCAGTATTATTTTTGATGCCAACGTGACTAGTCAACCAACAGAACACAATATCAATCTGTTGATCAAATTTACAGTCATGTAGTTGTAGAATACTCAAGATAGTGGGATAAGTCGAAGTTCCACTTTTAATCGCTTGGAGGCATGACAGTGAATCTGAGAATATGACATATTTTTTCCTTTTAGTGGAACCAATACCTTCTAAAGCCAACAATATAGCTTTTGCTTCTGCAGTGAATATCGAACTTTTACCTGGTAGTCGACAGGTTTTAGTTTTGGAACTAAAGATAGTAGCACATGCTACTCTCTCGCCATCTTTAGAACCATCTGTATAAATAGCCTGATGCGATCTATATTTCTCTCTCAGTAGACCAAGTTATTGTGTATACGAGAGCTGGCTCGTGTCTGCTTTTTTATATTTCGTTAGAGAAATATCTACTTCTGGTTGAGCTAACTGCCATGGTGGAATTGGTAAGAGCTTGTTAGGTAATATTTGACTAAGTTTAATACCAGCTGCTACAATGTGTGGTTTCATACGAATTCCAAGTGGTGGAATAATGGAGGATTCCTTCAAATAAAGATCCACGAACTGAAGATCCACGCACAGTTATATGCAGGATTCGATTGATTTGATCGCAATTTTGTGATTTATTGCAGTGATAGTTTAATTCTTCGACGTTCTAAAGGAAATTCATCTGCTTCGACATATAAGCTTATGGGGATGTTCTGAAAGCTCCAAGGCAAAGTCTTAGTCCTTGATGGAGAATAGGATCTGACTGTCAACATATGAGTGAAGCAACCTTGAGTGTGACATTAAACCAAATCCCCCCTTTTTTGGAACAATTGAGCGATTGATATTTTCGCTTAGTTGACCAAATTCTTGCCCATATACAATTTCGTTTCATATTGACCCTTAGGAGTTTCAAAGGCAACTCATCAGCCTCAACATATAAACTTTCCTTTAATGATGTCCTAAACGTTCAGAGGTGTATCTTTGTCCCTGGTGCAGAATTTGATATAACAGGGTCAAGTTGGACTTGTAATATAAGCACCGTTGTAAACAATAGAGCCATAATCAAGTTTAGAACGAACAAGTGATCGATAAAAATGAAAAAAAGTGTTTTCTTCTCTCCCGACTTCGAGTTATTTTATTACGCTTATAGACTTTTTCAGAACCTATAAACCTCGCAAAGATCCAAAAATGTGTTCAGCCCCACCAGGCATGGGGGGATTATCCCCCCCCCCACCCACACACTACCAAACTTTTTGCGCCATGTCCGGAACGAGAAAAACTTGACTTGACGTTGCAGTTTATCGTATTGGGGTCATTTTGGGCTTATTCGTACGCCCCCCCCCCCCCCCCCCCCCCCCCCC